>CM021108.1:602050295-602173902 GCA_007115665.2 Sequoiadendron giganteum | reverse complement strand
TCAATCCATCTACAGTTACCTCTTCAGAAGTCAACCTCCTAGCAAAGATTGCCTCCAATGTGTTGAGAATTCCATCTAAGATGTTCGTCATGGCCTTTCTGACCTTGACAGAATCTGTTTGTGATGCATCGTAGAATCTCCGGCCTGTGACTATTGAAGAGTACCATCCGGCGAAGTCGTATCTATCCCCCTGCTGAATTACACCTCCTTCAACCAAAACCTGTAGAGGTATGCTCATCAAAGCCCCTAAACAGAGAACAACTCTCGTCTGATAGATACGCGCCTCACCCCAAGCATGGTTAACTGCGTCCATCCTTGCGACAATATCGGAGGCTTGCCGATAGGCATGTGCAAGGGCCTCCATAAACTTTCCTGTTTTGACACGGACGCTGGCAACCCATTTGTCTGCCTGTTGTGCCATTCTCTTCAAATCTTCTAACCCACTGATTGACTCCTTGGAAAATTCAGCTGGAAGCTTAATTGTCAGATTCTCTTTCCCACAAGGACGGAACAAGTGTTGCACGTAGCCAATCAGTGTCTTGTGCTCTACCTTCAATTTCTTGTACTTGCCCTCAACATAGGACAATCTATCCTTGAGTGCTTGATAAGAATTATCGCACTCCTCTACTATTTGTGCTCCAGTAGGGTGGCCAAGTTCCATTGTTGGAATAACATAATTTTCGAGAACGGCCTCATTCCGATCACACTCTACTCGAGGCACTGCCACATGTAAAGTTCGAGATCCATCCTCATCTGTGGATATTTTGGAGAACTTCCTAGCCTTCTTCTTTGTTGGAGGTGCGCTGATCCTCTGTAACAACTCCTCCATCTCAACTGTGGGATTAGTCTCATCTACAGGATCACGCCTCATCCTATCCCTTAGCCATTCTTGCACCTCCTGCCGCATATCTGATATAACAAAAGGCTGCTCAACCTTGGCCTCTACCTCATGAACTTCATTTCTGCCTTCGTTCCGACGAGGCTCATCATCATAAATAGGCTCAGTGTCTCTTGAGCTCTGGGCATCTTGATCGGAAGTAGCATCATCCTCGAGAGCTGCTTCAATCTCCTGTTGAAACTGAGTATCAGTGGCCGTCCCCTCATCTGTCTCCTGCTGATTATCTTCTCGGGGCATGTTGATGCTCTGGCCCACTGATTCTCTACGAGGTGGTTGACTTGCCACTTGCACTGTCTGCTCTACATCCAATCTCTCCCTCTGATCAACAAACAATGATACCTCCTGCAAACTTGGAGAGTTTGCCCGAGATGGTGTATGCAAGGACTCCTCAACTACCAAAGGCTCAGGTTGAACTGGCTCTTTTCCTCTTGGCTCAGGAGTTTGATCCACCGGCCTTCTCTGTCTAGCTGCTGGCGATTTGTGATCTCCCATCAAATTATATGTAAGGGGAATTGATCGTCCCTTAAGTTGGCTGACATGCCTCTCTACCCAACTCCTTGTGAATGTTAAGGCTGGGATACAGAGTGTATCCAAGTTGGTGATCTTCGGCTCCGACCAATCTGGGAGTGGTAGAGGCGTATCTCTCACTGTCTCGTAGTTAGCCTGTACTACGTTTATGTCTTTTCAATCTGATCCGGTACTGGGACAATCTCGCACTCTCTAATCATTACCAACGGTATCCGAGAGAATATTCTCTTCCTGATCTCGATCTCATCCACTGCACTGGCCCAAAAGTCTTCGATCTGTGCCTTGTGCCTGAACTCTTCTGACAGTATCCATCTGATGTTCCTGTGGGGATCGTAGTGGTGCCTTCTGGTATGGTAGGAAAGATGGAAGAATTGGAGCTCATTTTCTGCTTCCTTAGCTGCTTGCAGCGATGGGCAGATTTCATCTGAGTTCCCCATGGTAATTGGGAATTCGAGTCCACCTTTCTTCTTCTTCTTTTGAATCTTATCATAGGCAATAAGTTGCCTAGATACTTCCAGCATCACTATTCTGTTGGTGGGATACTGGGGCAATCTATAAGGATAGGAAGAGAATCCTTGCAGCTTTATGTAGGTGAACTTTGGAAAATGGATAAACCAACATCCGAATTTCTCAATCATTTCTTGTGCTTCCCTGGATATTCTGTGATGGGTCCTTTGCTGCAAGGTCCTCGTAATATGCATAGTGAAGGCGTCATTGACCCTTTTGTAGTTAGTTGTGCTTGTCAAATGCAATTGTGGACAAGCCTCATGTATTTTAAATTGATGGGAACCACACCCAATTGGTTCCTTGTAAGAGAACCCCCTATACTTTGTCATGCGAGCCAGCATATAGACAATATAAGAGCCCATGTAAAATGTTTTCGTTCTCCTCACACCACGGAGCCGCTCGTGCATGCTGTCACTGATCAACAACGCCCAATCCATGTGATCTTTGCCCTCTAGTACCAAGTTGACATAGTAGAATATCCAAGGTTCGAAGATGAACGCTTGGGGGCATCCTCCAACTCTGCTCAACATCATTATTAGATCACCAAACTCCTGTCTCAAATCCTCTGAGATTATCTGTTTGGGTAGTTTTGTACGAGTTGGCTTGGGCTCATCCACCTGGTGTTTATCATATCAGCACATCGGTCTGTTGTGGATGAATACATTCATTCAGCCCTTTCTTTTGTTTAATAGATCATCTTCTCATGAACTGGAATCCCGAATGCTTCCCCGACTGCTTCAGGTGTCAGGTTGGCCAATATCTTGCCATCTGGCGAAGTGATCGTCCTCTGCTCTGTGTTGTAGTGGTGGGCGCATTCCATGATGAGTTCTGGACACCGGATAGCTGGCGGAAAACTGGCAGCTGCATACAATCCGCTCCTAACAATATTGTGTGAAGTCACTGATGGGTGATGGCCTCCAGTCCCCATTATCCTTCTTCTGAATGCCTCCAGATTGAATGAGCCTAAGTTTGTGTCAACCAGCTTGCCCAACTTTGATGTAAACTTTGATTCTGGCAAGAAGGACTTCCTCAATTTCTTGATCACTGCTTGTCTGGATTCGGTGTGGTTGTTTCTGCCTGCAGCTCTTCTGCTTGATTCAGCCATTCTGCAAAAACGCAAGAGAGTTGGACAACAAGATTTTAAAATAAAAAAATAATCACCGTTGAGGGTGTCAGTAGATTTTTAAATAAAAGGCTGCAACACTTTTTCACTTTCAGCTGCAAACCTCAACACTCTTGTTCACTTCAACTGTGAAATTTCCGTAGTTATGCAACTTCTCTTAAATTCGTACTTCTCCTCCAAGATGCACTTCACATTCAGCAACTTCAGCAATTTGACTCTTCAAATTCGAACTTCAGCAACTTCAAGAGTTCTCAACTTCAGATTTCTCAACAACTTGGGATCTCTTCTCACAAATTCGTACCTTCAACAAATGCAGCCTCAGCAAGTCAAAACGTGTCTTTCACTTTCAGCCACTGGAAACTAAGAAGTTTGCACCTCTCAGCAATCAGCAATCTAAGACTTCTTCAAAAAGAAAATCGTGCTTCAGCAGCCTCAGCAACTTCGAACTTCACCAGTCTCAGCCACTCTAAACTTGCTACTCAGCTTCCTTCACAAATTCGAACTTTTCCAGCAGCTTGAGAATATTTTTATTTCTTTGCAAACTCGTATTTCAACTTCAGAAAATGCTCTGCATTCAGCAACTTGTGAGGAGAATGAAGAGGACTCAAAATATTATAGCCAGGTTGAAATCTAGCAGAGGCTATACTTAGCACATTTTCGAATTCCACTTTCCCTAACTTTTCCAATCGTAACACTTGTCATTCGAAGCATCAAAATCTCAAGCTTCTAGAAGTATAAATTTCATCACTTCTGCACAGGCCTGCCTCATCATATTTGATCCTCTAAAATATTAAATCACTCACTTTGTTGAATAGTTTCGAATTCATTTGGCTAAGTCATTTAATGTCATTTTAGCCTTGGCAAAATTATCCAGTTCAATTTTCCAACGAAACATCTCATTCATTTTATTTGTTTGCCTTAGAGAAATTCTTCAAATTTGCCTTAGGAATTTTATCAAAATAGACACCGGGCAAAAAAATCCACCGAAACGATGTGAGCAAGGCATGGAACAAGTTCAAACCATCTTGCAATCGACAATGTCCAATACCCAGAAGAAAATTCCTCTCAGAATCCATCGTTTTCATGTGTATTCGGACGAAGGGGTAGTTTTAATTTTTATTATTTAAAAATAATAAAATGGCTAAGGTTTATTTCTCTTCACTTCGGACGTCTTCCACACCTGCAATCTCTAGTTTCTCTGCCTTGGCATTTTTCTTTGGTTTCTCTTTGAAGAATTTTCTCTCCGAAGATTTTAGCATCACCTATAGGCGTACTTCTTACCTTTGAAAATGCCTTAGAAAATTATTTTAAATTTAAATTTTATCACCTTACCCTTGAAGGGCGCATTTGAACATGTGAGCTTCCATTTTATCCCTTAGGCAATTCCATGCCTAGACTTTCTTCATCACACTTAGCAATTTTCTTTCTTTTTAAAATCATGTCCCCCCTTTGCCTTACATCTACCCTTGGCGCATATAGCATGTCATGAGGGAAACTTGGAGCGCATTTCACCATGTGTGAGGGAATTTACTCAGTCCTTTGAGCGCATTTACCATACTCTTCAACGTTTTCCCTTTTACCTTGCCACCTTGGGCGCATTTCACACATGACATTTCCACTCTAGGGCGCATTTGGCCTAGTCAACCTCTACCTTTGGGCGCATTTGAGGGTGTGGAGAGGAATTTCCCCAAGTCTAGCGCATTTCCTCAACACTTTTCACGTTTTACCCTTTTACCTTGCCACCTTGGGTGCATTTGCTATGGGGAGGAGGAACTTGAGGGCGCATATGAGGGGTGGTGAAGGAATTCCCATGCCTTTGGTGACTCTTCGCCTTCCTTGAGCACACTTCACATGGTGGGCTTCTTGTCTTGGGCGCATTTCAACTATGTGAAGAAAAGCGCCATCATCCAGTGACCTTTCACCTCCCCTGGGCGCATTTAGCCTATGTTGCTTCCATGTTTGGGCGCATTTGAGGGGTCCTCAAGGAATTTCCATGCCTTAGTGAATTCCACCATGTCTTTGCCTCATGTGGGCGCATTTGACCCTTGCTCAGGGAAATCTTGGGCGCATTTAGCATATGCCACTTCCATTTCAACCTCTTGAGGGCGCATATGAGGGTGTGTGAGAGAAATCCCATACTTAGAATATTTTCTTCCTACCTCAGGCGCATTTGACATGCCTCCATGCCAGTCATCACTTATAAGTCTTCCACGCCCTAGCCATGCCTTGGCTTTCTATTTTTAGGAAATTCGGAGAAATTAGGGTTTCTTTGCATTTCATCCTATTCTGAGCTGGAGCTGGCGTGGCTGTGCCTTCACTGACTTTGCTACCTTGTTTATATCCTCATCTGGCACAGTACATACTATTTTTAGCCATTTGCTATTTTTAGCAAACCCTAAAATTGATCAATTTCTGTATCTCTGTTTGCTCTGAAATTCGTTCCACTTGTTCATGATGCTGTAAGTGACCTATTCACATTTGTCTCTGGCACAGTACCTGCTATTTATAGCCATGAGATGACTTACTAAAAATAGTAAGTATTCAGATAGTGCTCAAATTTTGCCCGTAGGTAGCTTGAAAGATGCTGACCTCGATGGCGTGCTTCGTTTTGACATCTCTGCCTATCGTTCCATCTATTTTTAAACATAGCAGGGGAAACCCTAATCTAACTTGCATGCATTCCAGACTGCTCCCGATCTTCTTGATTTCTACTGTTTGTCACTCTGCTTGCTGGATTGAAGTGTTGGGTAACCGTTGGACTGAAGTTGCTATTTATAGTAAGTGTCCGGAAAGTGGTCAGTCTGATGTCGGATGAGTTTGCATGTCACAGTGCCTGTGGGGTCTCAAAAAACCCAGAAAAACCCAGAAAACTGGTCAACGTGCTGGCACTGGTTAAAAATAGTAAGTCCTTGAAAACTGACTCATTCCGTTTGCATGTCATACCACTGCGAAGCTCTCACAAAACCCATATAGAATATCCAGACATGCACTGAAAATGGATGCATGCAAACCCTAAAAATAGCCTTTGAAGGCTGTACCGTTGAAAGTCACCATCTTGATTTGCATGTTATACCACCGCAAAGGTCTTGAAAAACCCAGATCCATTCTCCAGTCATGCATTGGAGAATCGTATGTTTAAATCTTGAAAATGGCCTCCGAAGGCTTAACTGCTAAAAATAGCCAGCTGTCTGAATCCGTTCAAATTTCATGTGTAGACACCCTGAGGCTGCCTAGATGTGCTGGAGGAGTTAGAATCCCAAAATCCTGAGGAAAAGACCTCAAATTAGGTATTTACTAAAAATAGTAAGTTGTCAGATTTCAGTAAGATTTCAGTGGGATCCTGCCTTGAGCCTCCCGACTGTACTACTGCACTTAGATTTTACCTTGATAACTCAACTTGACCTCAAACAAGCCTGAAGGATAGCAACCCTAATTTTGTAGACTTGGCAATCATTTCAATCTAGGTCAAATGACAGGACATCCCCGGAAAGACAAAAGATTAGAGACAGAGAGAACCAAAGCCAAAAGACCAGAATGGAGCAAAAATTAGGGGGTCCCCATCCTGGATGGGGTGATGTGTGAAATGGTTACAATAGAACCTACTCCTGAGATTCAGAGGGAGTATCCTGAAGAAACAATAAGTGAATTTCAATCTGCTTCAGAAGAGAATCCAAATGACAATAGCAAGAAGAGACCACTTTGGGTTAGGAAGATGATTAAAGAAGCTGAGAATCATGCAGCACCCAAGGGAACCTTTAGGGAAAGTAAGAGACCCAAAAGGTTCTCAAGCTATGTTGCCCTAATGAATGAAATGATCAATTCAGAACCCACCAGTGTCACAGAAGCTTTCAAACATCAAGTATGGAAGGATGCAATGACGAAAGAGTATCAGTCCATTTTGAAAAATGATGTATGGGATATAGTGCCTAGACCAAAAGAGAAATTTGTTGTCTCTTCCAAATGGCTCTTCAAAATCAAACATGCTGCTGATGGCAGTATAGAAAAACACAAGACACGTTTTGTGGCCAGAGGTTTTTCACAAAAGGAAGGCATTGATTATGAAGAAACATTTGCACCTGTTGCCCAGTACACATCTGTGAGAGTAGTGATAGCTATTGCAGCAACTAAAGGCTGGAAGATCCATCAAATGGATGTGAAAACTGCCTTCCTGAATGGGACCATTGAAGAGGAAGTCTATCTAGGGCAGCCTGAAGGCTTTGTGATACATAAGCCTAACTCACATGTATGCAGATTAAAGAAAGCTCTATATGGACTTAAATAGGCTCCCAGGGCCTGGTATGAAAGAATTGACAGCTATCTCTTAGGACTAGGATTTTCCAAAAATGATGCAGACCCAAATCTTTATTTTAAGGTAATTAAAGGTGATATGCTAATAATTATTTTATATGTTGATGACCTGCTGATAACGGGAGAAGATCACCTCATTGATCAAGGTAAAAAGGATCTAACTTCAAAATTTGATATGAAAGACTTGGGCATTTTACATTACTTCCTGGGTTTAGAAGTCTGGCAGAAATTAGAAGGCATCATACTAAATCAAGGAAAGTATACTATTGATATTTTGAAGAGATTTGGGATGTTGGATTGTAGACCCATGTCTACACCTATGGAAACCAACTTACACAAATTAAAAGAAGCAGCAGTAGAATCTAAGTTTGCAGATGCCACTCTATATAGACAGATAATTGGATAATTGATGTACCTGGTTAACACCAGACGTGATATTTGCTATGCAGTGAATGCTCTAAGCCAGTTCATGTGTGAGCCAAAGGAAATTCGCCTTGTTGCTGTGGAGCACATATTGAGATATCTTGAAGGCACTATTGGATATGGTCTTCATTACAGGAATGACCAACTAGATTTACATGGATACTCTAATTCAGATTGGGTTAGAAGTGTAATCGATCGGAAAAGCACATCAGGATGTTGCTTCAGTTTAGGATCGGCTATGATCTCTTGGATCAGCAGAAAACAGTCTTCAGTGGCACAAAGCTCGACAGAAGCTGAATATATTGCAGCCTCTATGGGGGCAAGAGAAGCAGTATGGCTCCGGAAATTGCTTGTGGGACTCTTTGGTGAACCCTTGAATCCTACTATCATCCATTGTGATAATCAGAGTTGCATTAAACTTTCAGTAAATCCAGTATTCCATGATAGATCTAAGCATATTGAGATCCCTTACCACTATGTAAGAGACATGGTAGAAAGGAATGTGATCCAGTTGGAGTATATTAGTACAAATGATCAAACAACAGACATTCTCACCAAGCCTCTCTCTAGAGTTAAAGTTGAACACTTCAGGAAGAAACTTGGTATGGTTGAAATGTAATTTGATATTGTGATTGAGATTCAAATTGTTTAGTTGTACTAATATATTTAAAAGATGTTTAATGTGTAAACTCTTTTGTCATGTGTGTGACTCCATGACTTTATGGGCCCTCTATCCCCCTGTGTACATTATTGAAAGGTGACGATCTTTCTAATAATCAACACTTGTATTTGGACATTGTAAAGTGACGACTCTGCAATGATGAGTTGAACTATCATGATAGATATCATGTGACTTGATATTTGTGGACATGTCATGATAGTATCTCGTGGACATTTTGATAGATATCACGAGACTTGATGTCAATTGAAGATCATTATGATCCTTATGAGATAATCATGGTGGATATGTATATATATCTGTGGACATGCCATGAATTATTATGGTAGACATCATGAGACTTGATGTCAGTGCACATACCATAACGAAGATGTGTTATGAAGAATGTCATGTTACTTGACAAATTTTGGAAACATATCATATCTTCGATATCACGTGTAAGGTGATATCTCTACTTACTTGTTTTTGAGTTATCTTCCCTATCTAAGAGGAAGTGTTGATTTAAGGTAGCTTCGGTCAGATATAAATGATGATTGCATTTATGCATTATCATCATTTATATATAATCAAAATCTACTATATTATCTACAAGTAAGTTATTCGAAATTCTGATCTTGAGTAAATTCGAAATCAAATGTTGATCGAACTTAACATACACTAATCGCTATTTGCTAGATACATGCGGGTGTTTGGAGATTAGCCATTGATAATTATCGGTTGGCTAAGAGGAGTCCGCGCACTCAAAGGACATGTCGCATGAGCGGACATGTCTCAACTTTGTGGAGACACGTCCTCTCATGAGACGTGTCTCTTCTTGAGGCGTGTCTCCCTTCAAAGATATAAAACATAATTCGATCTTCTATTGTAGACATCGTAATACATAAATGTTCTCCAATCAAAAGATTTGAAATACAAACAATAAAATCTGACTTAGAATACATGCATGGAAATTGAGACTTAGGATTTTTGTATTCTCCACTTAGAATATAATTTGATTAGATTTGATTACTTTATCAATTCTGACAACTTACTATTTTTAGTAAGTAGTTAATTTGGGGCCTTTTCCTCTAGATTTTGGAATTTTGATTGCTTCACCATGTTTAGAACACTTCAAAGTGCTTGCACGCAAAATTTGAGCAAATTCTGACAACTCTCTAGTTTTAGTAGTTCTGACTTCGGAGGCAGTTTTTGGGGTTTGCATGTATAATTTTTCAATGCATGTCAAGGTAGTCTTTCTGGGTTTTTCGAGAGCTTCGCGATGGTATAACATGCAAGTCAAAATGATGATATTCTATTTTTAGCAAGTGCTCACATGCAGACCAGTTTTTTGGGTTTTTCTGGGTGTTTTGAGATCTCTCAGGCAATATGACATGCAAATACATTCGGCAGTCAGTTGATCACTTTTTCAGGCACTTACTATTTTAAGTAGGTTCACCCCAGCAGTTCCAGATCTTTAGTTTTGAGAACAGAGCAATGCAGAACAAAAATGAAGTTGAACAAGGGTCAATTGAGGCACATGCAAATGAAATTAGGGTTTCAAACTTTGGTGCCTAAAATGGGGGATAAAACTCGAGAAAATGACAAATTGAGGTATCCCACCAAGATCAACATCTTTCAAGGAGTCCACTGGTAAAATTTGAGCATAATCGACAAACTTACTATTTATGGTAAGTCACTTCCAGAATAGAGCTAAAAATGGCAGGTGCATGCAAATGGCAGGTGTGAACAAGGTACTTAACTCATGAAGATCACGTTGGGAAAATTTCAAGCCAAGAGGAGCTCAGAAGTCAAGGTATCAAGGATTTACTAAAAATAGAAAATGAGGGCAAGCCAGTCAAAATTGGCTAAGTTACCTTTCAAGGCTTCCTTACCACTCCAGATGAAAAAAATGCCTAAGGCATGCAAAAAAAGAAAAGAAAAGTGGAAGCTCACACCTCTATATGTGCCCATGGTGGTTGAAGGGTTGATAAACGACTAAGTCATAAAATGGAAGCTTGACCCTTCATATGCGCCCAAGGAAAGAGTATGAGAATTTTTTCTAAATTACAAAATGGTAGTACACCCCCCTAAATGCGCCCATGAGAAGTGAGGTGAAGGAAAACGCCTAAGGCATGTAAATGAGAGCTCAAGGGGCTAAATGCGCCCAAGATGAGAAGGTGAACAAGATGCTTGAATATTCTAAGGTATTAACATGGAAGGAGCCCCTAAATGCGCCCCTGAGAAGTGAGGTGAAGGAAAACGCCTAAGGCATAAAACAAAATGCCACTAGAGGAAATACGCCCAAGGATAATAAATTTTTCTAAGGCATTAAAATGAAAGTTGACACCCTCAAATGCGCCCAAGGTGGAAAAGGTTGAAGTAAACGTTAGAGGAAAATGTTTTCAAGGGTGATAAATTAAATGAACCCCTTCATGTGCGCCCTTTAATAATTGATTTAAAAAATATTTTCTAAGAGGATCTTGAATATTTTCTAAAGGGGAAATATGTTTTTTTTAAAGCCGAAGGGTCTTGAATATTTTTTGAAGGGGAAATGAATTAAAATGCCTTGACTTGTGATTTTAAAATGGACATCTGATGAAATTTCTAAAGCAGAGAAAATTGTCTAAGGCTCAGATGATATAAAAAAAAATCTTAATGCAGGAGAATGAAATGAAATGTGCTCAAGTCTTTTAAGATATTTTTTTCAAGGCACATGATTTAATATTTTTTCTAAGTGGTGATTTTAAAATTCTTCATGGTGAAGTACGCCTATGTCTGAAGGATGATTTTTAAATATCAATGGGGTGAAATTTTCAAATTGAAATAAAATAACAATTGTTGCAAGTTGCCAGAGGGGGCAAAATTTTAACATCTGCAGAGTAGTGGAGGAGGAAATTAAATGAGTTTGCTAAAATAAGCCTCTTTCTAGAAGTCGAAATATTCTCAGGCCAAGTTATAAGAGTTGTGAAGATTTTCATTTCTCCTCACCAGCTGCAAGTGCGAATTTGAGACTCTGTGGGTGAAGAGAAAATCGAAGTTGGGAGAAGCTGCTGAAAGAGCTAGAAAATTTCTAAGTGCCAGAAAGGATATTGATATTGCTGCAGAGTGTTGAGGTTTGAAGTTAGAATTTGAGTGTTAGAGTTCTTCTTTTTCAAAGTTCGCTCCATGTGCTGGGCATTACGAGGTTAATAAATTTTCTAAGTGAAGTTTCTAATGAATGTCTTTTATTTCTGCAGGATGGCTGAAGTGAATAGAGGAGCAACTGCAAAAACAAATAGGGCTGCAAATGCTGAGTCTAGCAAAGCCAGTGTATCCAGATAGGCAGTGATCAAGAAGTTAAGCAAGCTTTTTCTTTCGGAGTCGAAATTTACTTCGAAGTTGGAGAGCTGAGTGACACAAATCTTGGCTCATTCAATCTGGGAGCCCTCAAAAGTTGAATGCACGGGATAGGTGATTATCCTTCGTCAATCACAACACACAACATTGTGAAAAGTGGTCTTTATGCAGCTGCTGGTTTTCGGCCAACCATTCGATGTCCAAAGCTGATCATGGAGTGCGCCAATTGCTATAGACTAGACCAGAGAACAATTGTTTCACCGGATGGCAAGTTGTTTGCCAATCTCACGCCTGAAGCCATCGGGGAGGCATTTGGAATTCTTGCTTTCGAGGGGATGATTTCAAAACAAGAGAAAGGGTTGAAAAGATGTATGCTTCTTCTTTTGAGAGATGTGCGGGATTGATTTATTCAGTCTGGATGCAGAAACCCAGGCCTACTCGCACCAAGTTGCCCAAACAGATAATTTCAGATGATGTAAAGCAAGAATATCGTGACTTGATTATGATGCTTAGCAGGGTGAATGGAAGTCTCCAAGCTTATATCTTCGAGCCTTGGATGTTCTATTTCATCGGCATCGTGCTAGAAGGCAAAGATCGTGTAGACTGGGCGAGGATGATAAGTGATAGTATACACGAGCAGTTTAGAAATTTGAGAAGAACAAAGACCTTCTATATGAGTTCCTCTATGATTTATATGCTGGCCCGAATGACAAAATACTAGGGAATATCCTACAAGGAGCCAATTGGGTGTGGTAGTGAGGAGTTTAAAATTCATGAGGCTTGCCCGCAGTTGCACCTAGATAGCACCTCTCACTGCAAAAGAGTCAATGACACCTTCACTATGTACATAACTAGAATAACTAGAACCCTTCAGCGGAGAACTCATTAGAGAATATCAAAGGAAGCACAGGAGCTGATTGAGAAGTATGGAGGTTGGTTTATCCAATTTCCAAAATTCACATACATAAGGCTGCAGGGGTTCGCGTCATATCCTTTCAGATTGTCGAGATACCCCACGAACAAAATATTGATGCTAGAGATATCTAGGCAACTCCTTGCCTATGATAGAATTCAAAAAAAGAAGAAGAAAGGAGGACTTGATTTCCCTATCATCATGGGAAATTCGGGTGAAGTTTGTCCCACCTTGCAAGCAGCCAAGGAAGCTGAAGATGAGTTGCAATTCTTCCACCTCTCGTACCACAAATGCAGGCAAGATTATGATCCTTACAGGAATATCAAAATGATACTAACTGAGGAGTTTAGACATAAGACACATATCGAGGATTTCTGGGCTAATACAGCTGATGAGGCTGAGATTAGGAGAAGGATGTTTTCCAGGATACCTCTGAACATGATTAGAGAGTGCAAGATTATTCCAGTCCCAGACCAGGTAGATGAGGACATGAATGTTATGCAGTCTAATTACGAGACAGTGAGAAATACAACAGTCCCTCTTCCTGATTGGTCTGAGTTGGAGATTACAGATTTAGATACACTGTGCATACCAATGTTGACATTTACAAGAAATTGGGTGGAAAGGCATGTGAACAGGCTTAAGAGCAAGTCAATTCCTCACTTACAGCTTGATGGGTGACCAGAGGCCGCCAACATTTAGAAAGAAGAAGTAGGTCTCCCAAGCTCCGGAACCACGGAGAGAGGAACGGGTTCAACAGATGGCTCAAAGAGTTGAGGAAGCATCGTCTACACCATCACGGGCTCACTCTCCAAGTGTACAAGAGCTCTTGTTATTTGTAGATCAAAGAAATACATTGAATGAATAACAAGAGTTATAGGAAGCAAATCAACCACCCCGTAGGGAGTCAGTTGGTCAAAGTGTCAATGTGCCTAGAAGAGACAACCAGCAGGAAGGAGAGGAGGAAACAGCCACGAATACTCGCTTCCAACAAGAGATTGAGGCAGCTTTAGAGGATGAGACCACTGCAGGGGAAGATACCCAACAAACAGAGGTTGATGAGCCTCATCAGAATGTTAATAGAGAAGAGGTTCATGAAGAAGAAGCAAGGGAAGAGCAGCCACTTGTTGTTAGTAACATGCAGCAGGCAGTGTCGAATTGGCTAAGGGATAGAATGAGAAGGGATCCTATTGAGGAGACTAACCCGACGATTGGGATGGAAGAATTCCTCAGTAGAATCAGTGCACCACCAGAGAAGAAGGCCAGAAAATTCTCAAATATTTCTACAGATGAGGATGGTTCTCACACACTGCATGTGGCCGTTCCCAGGGTTGAGTGTGATCGAGATAATGATGTTCTCGAAAATTATATGATCACCACTATGGAGTTAGGCCGCCCTACAGGGGCTCAGATAATTAAGGAGTGTGATAGCTCCTATCAGGCACTCAAGGATAGGTTGCTCCGAACCGAAGGAAAATACAAATGATTGAAGATGGAGCATAAAACATTAGTTGGTTACATGCAACATTTGGCTCGTCCTTGTGGGCAGGAGAACCCAACAATTGATCTTCCAGCAAAATTCCCGAGAGAATCAGTTAGTGGCTTGGAAGACTTGAGGAAGATGGCTCAGGAGGCTGATAAGTGGGTTGGAAATGTTCGCACTGAGACAGAGAAGTTCATGGTGGATCTCGCTCATTATTATCGGCAGGCCTTTGACATTTTGGCACGCATGGATACCATTGATCAGGCTTGGAGTGAGACTCATATCTATCAGACTAGGATTGTTCTTCGTTTGGAGGCTTTCATGCATGTGCCCTTGCAGATTCTGGTGGAGGGAGGCATGATACAGGAGGGTGACAGATATGACTTCACTAGTTGGTATTCTTTGGTGGTCACGGGCCGAGGTTTCTTTGATGCAGCACAGGCAGATTCAGCTAGAGTTAGGAAAGCTGTGGGAAATATTCTTGATGGAGTCCTGAACATACTTGAGGCTATATTTGCTAGGAGGTTGACTCTAGAGGAGATGACTGCAGATGGTTTGAGAAGCAGGTTGGAACCCTTCTTCTCAAGTGTGAGATCATTTGTTTAGGATGAGTTTGAAAATATTTCAGCTTTTTCCAGTATTATTCAGAACACCCAGGATTCCTTAGTCACTTGGAGAAAATCTTGTACTCGGCACGGGAAGACAGTCACAGTACTTGAATTTCAGCTCAACCATATTCCACCTATTTCAGTTCAGGAGGTTGAGGCAGTGCTAGCTCGATTCATCGAATTCGCAGTCAAAGAGAAGGAGAATGGAAACGCCTTGTTGGACGATGGCCTTCTAGAGGATAATGGTGGGCATTAATTGCTCATTATGGTTTCGGGAGGGAGTGGAGAATCTTTTGTTCATTTATTACCCCACTCTTCCTTGTGGCGGTTTTTAGGGAAATATGTTGATCAAGGCATATGTGGCTCAATCTGAGCCTTTCATTGTAATTCAATCTAAGCTGTCCACTGGATTTGGCCAACTATAAAAGGGGCGTCCCCCCTCATTTGTAACATATAGGATATAGAATATAGAATAGACAGGATCAAAGAGTAGAGATAGATAGATAGTATAGCTTAGATTGAAGAGGAAGGAAAGTCTTCAAATTGAATGCTTTGTAAGAGATTGTTGTGAACACTCCTATAATAAAAAGAGTTATCATTGCTTGTGGTTTCATCTTTTGTTGTGGGTAGCTAGCAAGATTTCTTCGCCCTTCCAATTCGCGTAGAATTTTAAAGTAGAGCTTAGAATAGAATAGATTTTATTTCATGCATGTAGATAGTTGTGGAATGTGGTGGTCAAATTGAGCAAACTTCATTAGTCCATACCACTAGCAGCTCACTGATGGTGAGTTCGCTTTGCGTGGTCAACTAGAATATTATGCATTTAACTTGGATTATAACTTATATGTTGGTATGCGTCGTTGTGATGGATCTTCATGTTAAGATGTGATCTGAATACCTAAAGTTACTCCTTTGAAGATTGCACTGGTTCTGTGGAAGGTGTCCAAGGTGAGGCAAAGTAGAGCTTGGTTTGAGTTTGCAAGAATTGATCTTTGTGTCCCATATTTAGAGTAGACAATAGCACTTCTAATCCCTGCATCCATTTAAGTTCAGCATTTTTTGGTTATTTTAGGAAACTTGAGCTTCATTGATATACCATTCGAGTCTTGACAATCCTTTTCGAGTAAACAATCGCGTAAGTCCCCTTGAAATACCAGCAAATCACGTCGAGCCAACCGAGTCTACATCCACTCCATGAAAGAACCTTGGAGTTGAATGCATGATCTTTCGCAATCTTAGCATGCAGGATATTTTGATCAAGAGAGGATAGAGTGACCTTTGGAAACTTTATTCTGTGTTGGTGCGGTCATAAAACACCCGTCAACAGGGCCCATAAAACATTAAAAGATATTAATTAACTCCTCCATGAAGCATCCTCCCTTCATGACCACATTTTAAAACAACTTCAAGTCATAACATTAGGCCAAGGGGGCAATTTAAAAATATAATATTAATGACTTATTCCTCCAAAATTAAACCTCAAAAGCCAAATCCAAAAATACTCAAGTGCTCCGCTTGAAATGGAAAGCTCACTGTGATGCTGTCAATTGGATCACTGCTAAAATTAGAACTTACTAAAAATAGTAAATTCTGAGAAGTGCCAAAAACCTCCAACGATGGAAACCCTAATTTCACCTCGACGAGCCTACGGGCCTCCGGAATAGGCTGACGAGCTACAGAATTGCTCACTGATGAGAAGGGGACATAACACCTACTGACACCATAATCACCCTATAACCATGTATTCGTATGAAATCTCTGTGACATAGAAGTAGCAAACCCTATCGGATACATAACAACATGATGAATAACTGACTGTTTCCCCTGCAAGAAATCTCCTGCTAACAATAGAGTCAGGTACTTGCAACCTCCAGTTCTATCTTCTGAAGGTGGAAACTCTCCATCCCACTATGGATGGTAAAATCCTTGAGCCACTCCACACCGACGCATCATCAAATCCTTTGTGTGTGGACTAAAGGAGAAGCGATGAGCACTCCTTGCTTTGCAGTCAAGATAAAATGCACCAACCTCCATCAATGGCCAATCGTCATAGTCCTAGGAAACTCACTCCTCAACA
Organism: Sequoiadendron giganteum; assembly: GCA_007115665.2. Lineage (NCBI taxonomy): Eukaryota > Viridiplantae > Streptophyta > Pinopsida > Cupressales > Cupressaceae > Sequoiadendron > Sequoiadendron giganteum. The sequence continues at coordinate 602,157,040 of CM021108.1, read as the reverse complement.
CTCCCACTACTCTCATGCCTTATATCATAAACCAAAAGATGGTCAATTTTCTTACCTTTAGTTGTTGGTCTGAAAATTACAGCTGGCACAGACTCAACATTTTGCTCAAGTGCATACTCCCCAATGTAACTTTCCTGTAAATCAAACCTGTGTGATTCGTGAATTGAAAATCCTTGCATATAAACTGAATTGGCATCTTCAAAATGATCAAAAGACTCATCAACAATTTCTGATACAAAAAATTCAGGTAGCTCAAAACCCTCATGTGCATGTCTCTCAACATGATCATCCTGCAACTCTACCTCATAAAGTGGGTTAACATAGGATATCTCAACTTCAATCTCAAAAAGTGGATTATCAAAAACATGAAAGTTACTTTCAGCATTTTGTTTAGGCCCATCACCCTCTTGTTCTAAGTCTTCTTCATCTTCAAAAAGACTCAAGTACTTTTCCCCTACAGTTGCCTTAGAAATTTCGACTTCATCATCAACAAGTAAATCTTCTAAAGTCCGATTTGCAAAATCAGACTTGCAGTGACTTGAATCCACATCACATAATTCATTTTTAACACCCAAATCTTGGGTGTCGATGTTAGAGAGCTTCACACATCCATCATCCTCACAAGAAATGGCTGCTATCTCATGAGTAAACTCAGCATTATGACTGCTGTCATAAAATAGAAGATCAAGCGCTACATCACACTTATCTCTAGTGTCCTCAAGGAGCTCACCCAAAACTTCATCCTTTGCTAACCGTCCATTACCAAGTGCTGGTTCAAGAGGTGCCTTCAAGGGAAAACTAAGTGTATTATGTGCCATACTTTCTGTCCAATGGCTGCAATGTAAATCAACATGTGTATAAGTCTCCCTTACCTCATTATCCGTGCATTGGTGGTTAGGCTTCCGAAAACCTTTGCAAGTGAATGATAGACCTTGTCTTCTCATTTCATTCTTGCTCATTGTGGGAGTTCCTGTAACCTGATCATTGAGTTTAGATGTAGAACCACCTTCATAATCTGATTTAGTAGTTCTACCATACCTACTCAAACTGTGCCCATGACTGAATTTTTTCCCTTTAGATGAAATTTTCTCCTTATACAGCCTCCTAATATACTTTACCAACCCATTTTTTTCAGGCCTCAAGATGATTACAAAGTTCAAATAGTTATTAAGAGAGTTATGTGCTTTAATATTATTTGGCAAACTCTGATAGCCTTAAAGGAGTCGAGGGGCTTCTCGTTCATAACCTTCCTAGAACTTGATGGCATCCTGTTCAATCTCTTCCCTGGATTTTCCTACAATACTATAATAACCCATAACTGAAACTTATGAGTGTTGGTCACTCAAATGATGCAAGATGTTAATTCACTGAATGTTTGTCTTAACCCAGCAGGATGGCAAGAGACCGCTCTGATACCACTGTAATGTCCCACCCTAGGTGGACACTTGCTAACACAAATGTTAGGTAAACATGCCTTGAAACCCTTTGAAAATGGTTGCTAGGAAGACGTTTAAAGTTTGCAGCAGTCATATAGCAGAATAGACACCTCTTTGAATTACAAATGATCATACCTGAACCCAAGCCAATAAATGTAGATGTGAAAACTTTATATCAGCAAAATGGAGTCTTCCATTAATGGACGCTTGGCTTCATAAGACGAGTTCTCCAACATGTAACAGCAGCAACAAAATCATTCACAACAGATATCTTTGAATTTAGATGATTAATCTCCAAACCCTTGAACAATCTTTGAAGATAATCACTTTCAGATTTGCATAAACTCCATTAAAACTCAATTGTGACCTCCGTATGAAGCCACCAACACAATCGAAGAGAGGCTACATTCTCCAAGATTGAATTTACTGCAAAACCCTAGGTTTCTTCCTCAAAGCCAAAGTTTCTTCAGAATAGACAAAATGTTGAATGATTCCAGAATTTTATGAAATGAAATCCAAATCCCCTTTTATAATGTTTAATTTGCATTTGTTTTCATCTCCTTTAGTTTACTTTAATTTCATTTATTTTTTTCCTCCTTTTTGGTGCACAACATTAAAATATAAAGTATACTTATTAAACACTTATATCTCCCTTTTAAATAACACTTTATCACTTATTATAAAGTATATTTTTATAAACATTTAAATCTCGCCTTTTAATAAAGTCCACTTAATTTATCAATGATATGCACTTAATAAATAATTATTATTAACGTATAACTTTAATAATAATTATAACATTATAACTCCATCATTAATCATTATTTCTCAATTCTGTCTGAACCTGGGAGTTAACCATTGTATCCACTGTGCATCCAATTGCCTTACTATAAATAGTAATTCCCTCAAAATGGAACAAGAAACCTCTGAATATCAAAGCCTCAGAACATATGAAGGATCTAGAGAGGTAAACACTTACAACTACCACCTGAAGAGCTCCATAACACCCAAACTGGACCCTCAAAGCCACCACACTAGCCTACGAGTGTCAAATGATAGGCTAATCCTTCGAAATCTGATGCTCACGAAAATGGGGACAATACAGTCTGCCCTCCTTGAAATTGCTTGTCCCCAAGCAATCTCCACTACAAGAAACTCCACTCCTTGAAAGGCCCAAAAGAAGACCTGTGAAATGTCGTGCACAACTCCAACTATCTCCTGTAGCACCAACAACCACCACTGTGCAAAAAATGGAGGTCAAACCAACTGTTCAACACATGCACACAAGAATGCGCACAAGAGAAGTGCATCAGAAAGTACTCATGTACATGTGAACCAAAAGTGAAACTGTAAGCAATCCGCACACTGTACACACTGCAATATTCATCAGTGAGCTCTGACTGGAACCCCGATGCACAAGAAGGATCCCACAACACACTATAGAGTGTCCAACAACATATTCTTGGATCCCAAATCCAGAATGGAAGTCTGCCATGTCTGAAATCCTCCGACTTCCTCTGCGCAAAACTAATCCCAACTTCACCAAGCTGACAATGGTGAAGCAACCCGTTAGGACCCATCCAAACTGTAGTGTCAACCCTATAACCACCGAGATCCTAATACAATCTGAACTCACGTCCATCTGTCATGCAGAGATAAGAACATCTGGAAGCATCTGCTACACCAAATCTCTCTCTGTCCCCTACTAAACCCTCATGGATGTGATAACTATCCAAGCCATCATGCCTACTGACACCATAATCACCCTATAACCATGTATCCGTATGAAATATCTGTGACATAGAAGTAGCAAACCCTATCGGATACATAACAACATGATGGATAAGTGACTGTTGCCCCTGCAAGTAATCTTCGGCTAACAACAAAGTCAGGTACTTGCAGCCTCCAGTTCTATCTTCTGAAGGTGGAAATTCTCCATCCCACAATGGATGGTAAAATCCTTGAGCCACTCCACACCGATGCATCATCAAATCCTCTGTGTGTGGACTAAAGGAGAAGCGATGAGCACTCCTCGCTATGCATTCAAGATAAAATGCACCAACCTCCGTTAATGGCTAACCGTCATAGTCCTGGGCAACGCACTCCTCAACATTCCCACTACTCTCATTCCTTAGATGATAAACCAAAAGATGGCCAATTTTCTTACCTTCAGTTGTTGGTCTAAAAATTACAGTTGGCACAGACTCAACATTTTGCTCAAGTGCATACTCCCCAATGTACCTTTCTTGTAAATCAGACCTATGTGATTCATGAATTGAAAATCCTTGCATATAAACTGAGTTGGCATCTTTAGAATGATCAAAAGACTCGTCAACAATTGCTGATACAAAAAATTCAAGGAGCTCAAAATGAAAACCCTCATGTGCATGTTTCTCAACATGATCATCCAACAACTCTACCTCATAAAGTGGGTTAATATAGGATATCTCAACTTCTATCTCAAAAAGTGGATTATCAAAAACATGAAAGTTACTTTCAGCATTTTGTTTAGGCCCATCACCCTCTTGTTCTAAGTCTTCTTCATCTTCAAAAGGACTCAAGTATTTTCCCCTACAACTACCTTAGAAATTTCGACTTCATCATCAACAAGTAAATCTTCCAAGGTCTGATTTGCAAAATCAGACTTGCAGTGACTTGAATCCACATCACATAATTCATTTTTAACACCCAAATCTTGAGTGTCAATGTTAGGGAGCTCCACACATCCATCATCCTCACAAGAAATGGCTGCTATCTCATGAGTAAGCTCGGCATTATGGTTGCTGTCATAAAACAGAAGATCAGGAGCTACATCACACTTATCTATAGTGTCCCAATTGATGACATGATAAATACATTACCAACAACATACTCCCAATGGATGGTGTATTTTTTCTACATCGGACCTTAGAGATTGGTTGCCGCTACTTCTCATGAATTCATAAAGCGCCTTCTCTGCTAGCAAATGTTGGCCGTGTTGTGACCTTTTCACACATCACCCCATCCCAGATGGGACCCCCTAATTTTTGCTCCTTTCTGGTCTTTTGCCTTTTGTATCGCGTCTCTCTCTCCCTTTGATATTTTTGTCCTTCTGGGGATGTCCCATCATTTGACCTGGTTGGAATTTTGGCTAAGTCTGTGAAATTAGGGTTTTCATTCTTCAGGCCAGTTTGAAGTTAAATTGAGTTGGCTAATTGACATCTGAGCTTAACATTGTTGTCAGAAGGCTTCCAGCGGGATCCCATCGAATTTTCACTAAGTTTTGACAACTTACTATTTTTAGTAAGTACCTAATTTGAGGTCTTTCCCTCGGGATTTTGGAAATTCTGACTGCTTCAACACATTTAGGGCACTTCAAAGTACTTTCACGCAAAATTTGAGCAGATTTGGACAACTTGCTATTTTTAGCAGTTCTGGCTTCAGAGGAAGTTTTCAACGTTTGCATGTATGATTTCTCAATGCATGTCAAGATATTCTTTATGGTTTTCTCGAGAGCTTCGCGATGCTGTGACATGCAAATCAAAATGATGAATTGCTATTTTTAGCCAGTACTCACATGTAGACCAGTTTTTTGGGTTTTTCTAGGTTTTTTGAGATCTCTCGGGGAGTGTGACATGCAAATGCATCTGGCAGTGGATCGATCACTTTTCGGGCAACATTCTATTTTTAGCAGGTTCACTCCAGGCAGTCCCGACACTTCAGTTTCAAGAATAGAACATCATGCAAGAGAAACGAAATTCAACGAGGGTCATTCGAGCCACATGCAAGTCAGATTAGAGTTTCCAGCTTCGGGACTCAAAGTTAGGGGTAAAAGGCTAGAATCTCCGAAAACGAATGTATCCCATCATGATCAGCATTCTTCAAGCAGTCTACTAGTAAAACTTGAGCGCAATTCGAGCACTTACTATTTATAGTAAGTCATCTCCAGAACAGGGCTATAAATAGCAGGCCAGCAAGAGGGGCAGGTGTGAACAGGTCAAACAAGTCATGAGGGTCATGTGGAGCAAATTTCAGGTCAAACGGAGTTGCAAAAGTTAAAGAAATCAAGGGTTTACTAAAAATAGCAGGTAGGCTAAAAATAGTAGGTGAGCATGGGTGACAAGCATAAACAGGGCAATCAAGCCACGAGGGCCACAACATGCCAGCTCCCGATTCAAAACAGGTGAAAATTCATGAGAAATCTTAAATCTCCGGAACTTGCTAAAAATAGATGGCAAGGGTCAGCTAAAGGCATTGAAAATTTTCTAAGTGTGGCATATGAAAGCTCACCATCTCATATGCGCCCTTGATGGAGGAGGCTGGAGAAAAGTTGCTAAGTCACAAGAAAATTTCCTGACCCCACCTCAAATGCACCCATCACGCAGGAGCAACTCAAAATATTCCAAGTATGCAGTTACTTGAAGCACATGGACTCAAATGCGCCCAAGGTTGAAAGGAGCAAGACTTGAAAAGTTCTAAGTCAAGAAAGTAAGAGCTCCCCCATCAAAATGCGCCCATCACAAGCAAGGTGCTAGGAAAATATTGTAACGCGAGTTGAAACAAAAGCAACACCCCTAGAATGCGCCCTCAAGGACATAGAAGCTTTAAAAAGTTTCTAAGGAAGATAAAATGAAAGCTCATGGGCTGAAATGCGCCCTTAAGGGAAGTGGAGATGAAAAAGTTTTTAAGTGTTGGAGAAATGGAAGCACACCCTTCCATATGTGCCCAAGCAAGGAGTGAGGGAAGAAATAATTGTAGGTAGTAAAAATGAAAGTGGCCCCTCTCAAATGCGCCCTAAAAAAGAATAGATGACTTGGAAAAGTTTTCTAAGAAAGAAAACATGAGTGGCACCTTCAAAATGCGCCTAAGGTTGAGGAAGCAAGACATGAAAATTTGCCTAAATTATAAAATAAAAGAAGGCACCCTCAAATGCGCCCTTGAGGGAAGGAGCTGGTGGGAAATTTTATCCAAGGCATGAAAATGAGAGTAGACACCCTCAAAATGCGCCCATGATGAAAGAGTGCCTAGGAAAAAATTTCTAAGTAGTGAAACATGAGAGTTCATACCCTCAAATGCACCCTCAATGGAATGAAGGTTGGGAAAATTTCTGAGTATGAGGAAAATGAGAGTTCCCCCCTCAAAATGCGCCCAAGGTAGAAAAAGCATGAAAAACTTCTAAATGTTGAAAATAAAAGGGGCCACCCTCAAATGCGCCCAACTTGAGTGAGTTAATCAAAAAGTTTTTGGGGCATAGACAAAGGAAGCAAGGGGTCTCAAATGCACCCAAGGCAGTGTGATGACTTAAGGAAATATTTCTAAGTCATAAAATGGAAGCTTGACCCTTCATATGCGCCCATGAGGAATGAGTTGATCGAAAAATTTCTAAGGCATCAAAATGAAAGTGTAAAGGGGTCATATGCTCCCAAGGTAAGAGGGAGATTGTATGTTGGCTAAGAAATTGTCTAAGACAAGAAAACAAAAGCACAAGGTAGCTTGGTGATGAGATGAAGAAAAACGCCGAAGGCATGAAGATGAAAGTTCTAGGGGCAAAATGTGCCCAAGATGAGAAGGCAAGCTAGAGGCATGAGAAATACTCTAAGGCATGGAAACTCAAAGTCCACCCTTCCAAAGGCGCCCAAGGTTGGAAAAGATAAAATAAACATTGGTGAAAAATATTTTCAAGGGCGAGAAAAATTAAATGTACCCCTTCGTGTTCCCCATGAATAATAAAGTTGTAAAAAAAAATATTTTCTAAGGGGGAAGTGTTTTCTTTCAAGGTCGGAGGATCTTGAAATATTTTCTAAGGGGAATAAAAGGGAGAAAATAAAATGCCTTGGCTTATGATTTTTTATGCAGTTGATGAAATTTCTAAGATAGAGAAAATTGTCTAAGGCTCAGATGAAAAGGGATTCTAAGGCGTGGAAACTCTCCAATTCTCTAAATGCGCCCATAAAGCAAGATTTGTTGGAGAAAAGTTGTGAATTTCATCAGATCTAGAGATCAATCAGACCTTGGAAATCAGAACATGGAAATTAGGTAAGTGAGGTGAATTTATATTATAAATGTTCTGATGCTCTTCTTTTTGTTTTGCAGGATGAACACCGGGGCCAAGGCATGAGGACTTGAGGTGATGAAGCTGGACAACATTATGACCTTGGAGGGAGAAAAGTTACACATTTCAAACTCCTCCATGATGTCTCATTTGCGCCCTAGCGATGAAAGAAGATGTTGGAAGAAACGGCTAAGTGTTGGGATTTCTCCACAAAGACCTAATATGCACCCAACTCAAGAAGGCACACGACAAGGTAAAGATGAAGAAGTTAGGTGAAAAAAGTTCCCAAGGCAAAGAGAAATGGAAGGGAAAATTTGTCTGAGGCATTAAGAACGTGATGCAAAAGAGGCTAAATGCGCCCAAGGCAGTGGGCTGGAGAAATATGAAAGTTACAAGGAAGAAATGCGTCCAGGAATTAAAACAACAGGAGGGCTGAACATGAACAACTGAGCAGTCGAACTCCAGATCCTATCAATTTTTATTATCTGTGGAGACAATCTTAGAGACTCTTTTACCCTCCTAGCGCAACAGAATTGGCAAGCAGAACAGAGAAAGTCTTCTTGGACGAGAATCTTTTGATGATAGTGGGCATTAATTGCTCATGGTGGTTTCTACAGAGTAGTGGAGAATCTTCTGTGCTCATTCATTACCCCACTCCTCTCTGTGGCGATTTTTAGGGTGGAATCCGGACTAGGGCTTAAGTGGCTCAATCTGAGCCCTTTATTGTAATTCAATTTGAGTCATCCGTTGGACTGGGCGAACTATAAAAGGGGCATCCCCCCTCATTTGTAATATATTAGATTAGAACTAGACACTAGAGATTAGAGCAGAGAGAGCATATAGTGAATAGCTTAGAAGTTAGCATAGCTTAGATTGAGGAGGAAAGAAAGTTTTCCCTTTGAAGGCTTTGTAAAAAGTTGTTGTGAACACTCTCATGATATAAAGAGTTATCATTGCTTAGTGGTTCTATCTTTTGTTGTGAGCAGCTAGCAAGGCTTTTTCGTCTTTCCAATTCACTTAGGATCTTGAAGTAGATTAAAGTAAAATAGATTTCATTTCATGCAAGTAGTTGGTAGTTGTGGAATGCGTTGTTTGATTTGAGCAAGCTTTATTTATCCATACCACTAGTGGGCTCACTGACGGTGGGTTCGCCTTGCGTGGCCAATTGGAACACTTTTGCACTTAACTTCAATTACGATTCATGTGTTAGTATGCATCGTTGTGATGGTATTTGCATGTTGGGTCATAGTTTGAACATCTTTCATTATCCTTTGAAGATTGCATCGGCTCTGTAGAAGCTGTCCGAAGTGAGGCGAAGCAGAACTTGGTTTGAGCTTGCAGGAATTGATCTTCGTATCCCGCATTTAGGAGTAGACAATAGAACCCCTATCCCTATCCTTTTACTTTTAGTATTTTCTCGGTTAGTTTAGGAAACTTGAGCATCATCGATAAATCATTCGTTTCTTGCAAGTTCTTCTCTTTTGATCGAACAATTGTGTAAGTTCATTTGGAATAACTAGCAAATCACATCAAGCCAACTGAGACTATCCGTTGCATAAGGAACCTTGGAGTTGAATGCATGATCTTTTTGGCAATCTTAGCATGCAGAATGCTTTGTTCAAGAGAGGATAGAGTATCCGTTGGGAATCTTTATTCTGTGTTGGTGCGATCATAAAACACTCGTCAACAGGCAGCATAAAGTATGGGGCCCGACTCTCTATTCTGGCGGCTAAAATGAAAATTGCTTATGTCTGTGATTCCATTCCAATGGAATAGATGACATATAATATGGCTTCTAGCTGGCCAATGGCTCTCTTTAGACTCCAACCGCTTTCTATAATATATTCAAATCACCTACAATTTGTTGGATCGGCTGACATCTCCCAGGCAAGCACCTCCTGATAGGTGAAATATGGTATTCAAAGAAAATTCGATCGCCTCTTTAGGGAAACCGCGATGCAAGACAAAGTCGAATTTTATCACTTTATTTATGAATCGCCTCCTTAGAGAAATCGTGGCACAAGACAAATCACGAATTACCACTATTCCAACCGTTTCATACCCTTGACTGTGAATAGACAACTATAGGACGATCTCGTCTCCACCTGGCTATGAATTTGTCTTATTGATTGCATTTTCTCTACCAAATATATGAATCAATGTTGCTCAATGTAGCATTAAGATATCACCACCTCATCAATTAATATCTAGCTGCGCTTGAAAAGATAAGATGGAAACTATGATTTGAACAATGCCAAACTTTCGAATATTAATTCCCAACGTAGATCAATTTACCAATAAAGAATATAATAATCTTTGTATCATTTGGAAAGGTATCACCCAAGAGAATTACTGAGAATTGGACTCTCATATAATAATCTACAAAAACCCTTTGTACTGAAAATTATCACAATCCTCTGAATAGGAAAATAGACATTAATACCAAAATATAAAAATATCACTTGATTAATCACATAAATCTGGAAATTTCATCTTAGAAGAAGACTTCATGAAATTTCTTCAAATTCACCCTCCACAACAAATATAATCTTGAAACTCTAAATCTGCAACAATGAAGCCCTAATGTGAACTCAGTTTGAATCCATCCTTTCCTGAAAGAGTCAAGTTTTCATCCAACTCTCTCCAATTTGCTGAAGGTTTTTGTTTCCAGAGATTAATCTTGAATCAAAGATTCAAGCTTGCAATGATGCATCAAGAAGATTACTCAACAATGGATCCTCTAATGCCTTGTCCTCCCTTCTTTTAAAGCTCTCCAAGAATCTTCCAAAAAAAGACAGCTTGTAACAATTCAGCTTCTAGAAGGTTCTTTTAATGTTTTATTATTTTTACTTTATTTTAATTAAAATAATTAATTAAGTCATCCTTTTGTAATAATATTAATTTTTGGACAACTTAAATTAATTAAATTAATCAAATCACTTTATTAGAATTTTGGGGACATTACATCTAGTCAATCTATTCATTTGTTGATGCTCTCTTGGTAGCTGTCTAGTTCATAGGTACCGATAGGAGGATTGATCTTTGAGTTGTTATCATTTTGCCTAATAACCTGTAAGGTAGGGGGACCAACCACACCAAGGCTCCAGGTCACGGAGAGTTGAGAGCAGAGGGCTGCCCTATCTTTCCTCAAGCTAATGGGTGTTTAGGACAAGAATTGAGAATGAAGAGCACTCTCAAGTGCTTCTAACACTCTACAGATCCGAAAGTCTAAATGAGGCTAGACGAGCCGATTTCTGGAGTCCAAACTACACCTTAGAAAACTTTTTGTTGGAGGACGGCAACGCGGGTTTGGGACGACAGCACAGCATGTTGGCGTCTCTCTGGCATGTTGGCGTCTGTATGGCCATAAAACGTGAAATACAATATGAAAAGCGAAGAAACCTACTAACTGTCTAGCTAACTAATTTTAACAAAGTAAACAAAATGATGAAATAAGAGTAGTTACGTAAATGATAAAGAAGGTAGATGAAGACAAGGGTGATGAATATCAACTCACTAAAGCTCCAGTTCGCCAGTGAGCTCCACGCGCACGTTCACCTACACAGCAAGAGAGGGAAAAATGTTGGGCTATGTAATGTTCCCCTTTTGGCAGTGATCCTGTTATTAGCTCATCAGTCTATTCCGGAATCCTGTAGGCTCGTTGAGGTGTTTTCAAAGGATTCCAGTCTTGGAGATTTTGTGGTTTTTTCCTCATTATTTACTATTTATAGTAAATACTATTTCTGGCAGTAAGCAGTTGACAGCCTGCAGTCATCACATCTTTGGAAGCAATATTTAGTATTAAGCCTTGGCCATTTAAAAATATTGTTTTAATGCATTTCTGCATTAAAGGGCAAATTATTCTAATTTGTAGTTGACCCCTTGGCCTAAGGCAATAACTTTAAGTTGTTTTTAAAAAGGGGACTTTAAGGGTGGAGCCTCATGAAGAGAATTAAAGTGCTTTTTAATTAATTACTCCTTGGCTTAAGTGGGATGTACTTTTGAAGGAATTAATATCTTTTTTTAGAAATTGAAAAAGGTAAAGGCTTTTGGTGTGGCTTCTTGGGGATTTGAAGAGTCTCCTCTCTTCCTTGCTTTTGGCGTACCTTCTTGGAGATATGAACAGATTCCTCACTCCTTTAAAAGTAAGGCTTGGCTCCAACAATTATCATCCATTATTTTGCTAAAGTTATGCTGTCAAAATGCTTTGTCATTTTCTACTTCGAGGAATGCTGACCTCCTAGTTCTTCATTCAATTTCGTGTTTGTAATACAACACCTAGTTGAATTATTACTGCTTCTCATACAGACTAGCAGATTGAGTTTCAAGGTGAATTATTGATATATTTTCTAGTTTTACAGTTGTTTGCATACAGCTGAACATTGTTTTTGCTCATGATTAATTATACGAATTTTGTATTGTTCTGAGCATTTGATAAATATACTCCTAAGGTCTAGGCGACCATCTCCAACCATTTTCAGATTTTATATTGGAGTGTGCAATTTTATAATGGAAAATCGCCCCTATTGGGCCGTACGTTTCAGCCTTGCATTGGGAATTGTGCCATTAATTACTGCAGGTATTTGGAGCTGTTTTTGGTGTCTCAATAGGGGCGCCTATCTTTCAAGTGAACTATGCTTCGATTTCACGCCTATCGGAGGTACTTTGAATAAGTTGTGAGCAATTTTCATAATTTCTGTAGTTGCTGATATACATTTCCAGAATTACAGTTCGCTGATCAGAATTAAAAACAATTGCTGTTTTCTATCTTTTTTCTCCTTTTCTCGTTATGTCATGATAGAAAGATAATGTATGACTTGGTGCTAGAATACTGGTGAAATTAGCATTGTAAGATTGCAGCCTTCTCTTTGTACAAGCTACTAACAGTAGTACTATTTTCAGTCTTATTATTGCTGCTTCATTTAATTAATTTCACACTAGTACCCCTAGATGGTTTACCGCCAGTGAGGAGAATCTGTTGTAACACTTTTCATACCCACTTCAAGTGGAGAATCCCCACGTTTCAGTGGATGCCTGCCGCAGCAGAAGATGTTTAATTTGTTGTTATTTCTTTTCAGCAGTAGTACTCCACCATATGTTAGCACCTCGCCCGAAATGGGATCTTGAGTGCACATTCTTGGTGTCGAGTTTAAGATACTTCTCTTTCAATAGAATCTTGTAATTGTTGATTCAGTAGATCCTAGGGATCCTCTGACCATATGCTCGCCCCTCCTCCTTAAGTGGTTTTAGGGCGCATTCTTGGTTAGATTTCTTTAATGTACGTTTTGGTTATGCTAACCTTGACGGGTGAATGATTCTATTGTAAATGTTTGGGTTAAAAATCAAAAAAATTGAGAGAGAATATTTCAGTGGTATCAGAGCAGAAGTTCCTGCCATCCTGTGTCTACTAGGCTTTCAGTTGACAGATGAGTGACAGAGCAACCAGATACTTCATCAAAAATTAGGCTAGATCTTAGTTACAGTTTCCGCCAGTACCAGAAACAGATACTTTGTCAAAAGCTTTGAGGGAAACGGGTATAACAGTTGAGAGAATGTCAGAAGAGTCTCGTCTTTTGATGGAGGAAAAAGATGCAAGAGCAGAAAAAAAGTTTGATAACATGTTAGAGATGATGGCACGTTTGCTGGATAAATTGGATCAGCAAACTACTCAAAATCATATTCAGCCCCAACCAAATCATGCTGGTGAAAACAACAGTAATAGTGGTGTAAATGGAACTTATGTTCCCGGTGGTCATAATACTTCAACAGTTAATGGAAGGGATAGAACTGTTGGACAGCATGTTGCAAATACAAGAGGGTCTTCATCCAGACCTCTCCTCCCTACTTTCACTCCAAGGGATGAACAACAACCTGAAATTGGAGTACCTTTTGCGGATGATGCTAGGCAAGCGTATATGGAGTACATCTCTTTACCCCCTGATATGAGAGATGCATGGACCTTTGATCAATTTATGAATCAAAGAAGCAAAAGGAATGGTGGAAGGAATGAACAACGCCCTTTCACAAATCATAGGAATGATTTTCAGCAAGCATTGGGTAAGATTACTTTGGATCATTTTGATGGAAGTAATAAGTGTGCAGCAAGAGCATGGGTTCATAAATTAGACAATTATCTCTCACTTAGACCAATGCCGGAGGAAGATGCAATTAAGTTTGCCACATTGCACTTGGATGGAGTGGCTCATGAATGGTGGACTCATGGTTTGGTTACTCTTGGCCATAACCTTATCCATACCTATGAGGAGTTTACCAACAAACTAATTGAAAGATTTGATACTAGAGATCCTGAGTTGAGTTTCCGGGAATTGGCACAATTGAAACAACACGGATCTTTAGATACCTATGTTGCTGATTTTCAAAGGTTGTCGGTAACGGTGCCTAACATTACTAAAAGAAGACTTGTGGTCTTGTTTGCGGAAGGTTTGATGGAGCCTTTGAAGGGATGGGTCAAAGCTTTTGATCCTCCAACATTGGATGAAGCAATCAAGAAAGCAAGGAGCATGGAGTTGGCTGCTCCTAGGCCAAAATTTCAGCCTAAACCATTAAAAAATGATAAGAAGTTCATTCCTAATCAGCCCAACAAGTATCCACAAAGAATATCTGATGAACTCCGTGATTAGCTTAGAAAAGAGGGAGTTTGTTATACTTGTCGTGAACCTTGGACAAGGGGTCACCGCTGTTATGGAAAGGGTAAAGTTCAACAAATGGAGGGCTATTCTGATTATGGATCAGAATCTGATCTACTTGATCAGCAGTATGAAATAGCAAGTGATGAGGAAGAAGAAGCCCCAGAAGTAGAACCAGAAGTTGGAGATGGTAGTGCTTTTGCTCAACTATCAAGTTTCCAAAAGAACGAATCCTTTCGAGTACGAGGAATGGTTAACTCTCAAAGGATTGTTGCTCTAATTGATACAGGAGCAACTCATAACTTCATTGATGAAGGCCTAGTTACCAAAAGAGGATTGAAGACTGAAGACTTTGAAGGATTCAAAGTAATGGTAGCAGATGGCTTTACCATATCATGCACCAAGAAAATTCCTAATTTCTCTATGCAATTGGGGAATTATGAGGTGAAGGATGACTTCTATGTGGTTGCAATTGGTGATACCGATGCTGTTTTGGGAATACAATGGCTGCAATCTCTTGGAGAGATCACTTTGAATCTGCAAACCATGGAATTGAAATTCCAAGCTGATGGGAAGAAGGTGGTTTTGAGAGGCATGTCCAATGGAGGGCCATGGGTTGTGTCCTTGAAACGAATGGAGAGGCTGATCCATCATGATCAAGTTGAGTGGGCAGCAGAGTGTATGATCTTACCATCGGATCCGGTTGTAGAAAAGAGACAATACCCACCTGATATACAAGCTCTTCTTTCTAAAAAGAGCAAGGTTTTTGGCGACTTACCTTCAGGGAGACCACCTGAAAGAGGGTGTGAACATGTGATTGAATTAGAAGAAGGTGCCAAACCTGTCATTACTACTCCTTACCACTACCCAAAGAAGCAAAAGGATGAGATAGAAAAGACTATCAAAGAACTTCTTGAGGTAGGGTTCATCAGACCAAGCAAAAGCCCATTTGCTTCAGCAGTAGTATTGGTAAAAAAAAAAAGATGCTACAATGCGGATGTGTGTTGATTATCGTGCATTGAATTAGAAAACCATCAATAATAGATATCCTATTCCTAGGATAGATGAGCTTATTGATGAGCTCCATGGGGCTATGTTCTTTTCAAAGATTGATCTTCGATCTGGTTACCACCAAATCAGAATGAGAGAAGGAGATATTGAGAAAACAGCTTTCAGATGTCACTATGGGCACTTTGAGTTCCTTGTCATGCCATTCGGTTTGACTAACGCTCCAACAACATTTCAGTCATGTATGAACAAGACTTTCAGGCAGCAGTTAAGGAAGTTTGTGCTTATCTTCTTTGACGACATTCTTGTTTTCAGTAAGTCTTGGGAGGAGCACCTTCAGCACTTGGAGGAAGTGCTTAGCATTTTGGAGGCTGAATGTATGTTTGCCAAAGAATCGAAATGTGAGTTTGGGATGACTGAGCTTCTCTATCTCGGCTACATTATCAGTTCTAAAGAGTGCTGATGACCATAGTGCTCAGTGCATCTTGCACCTTAATGAGTCATCTTAAGAGGATTGTGTCCGATGCAATTTGAGTTTTGACAACCTAACATGGTGTTAAAAGTAAAACAAATTTAAATATTAAAAGGTAGATGATATATCTCATATCAAAAATTGAAAAAATTGAAAAATATACTAAAAAATAAAACTTAAATTACCTTCAACAAATCCAAGTTGGAGAAGGTCTTGAAGATGGCTTGTGACATATGATGATTAATCACAATCATTTGAATCTTCTCAGCCTTTGTGTAAGCTTTTATAACTCACTTAATCTCTATGCCAATCTTTTGCAATATCAAGCTGGGTGAGTGGATAACACATGATGTCCATAAAATATGCCCATCTATATCCTCCACTTTTGAACCAATTGCCCTATCATTTTTAACATTGTTCATTATGACTTGGACATTTTTTTTTGGGGTTCACCATCTTGATGGATTGTATGATGATATTAGCGATGAAAGTTGCATCTTTCATTTGCCCCTCACAATCTATTGCCTGCAAACACATCGCCCATTTAGGGGATACTGCAATGAAATTGATAAGTGGTCTATTTTTTTGCTATCTTTCCATCCGTTAAAAATGGCAGACACTTCTATTTCAATCCATGTATCCTTCATTGCTCTCAATGATGCCTCTATGGAAGCTTTCTCCTTGTCCATTAATGTGGTGTGTACGTTTTCATACCTAGGACTAATGTAATCAGCAAGTGCATTGGCAATTTTTGTCATCATATCCCACCAATATGGTGATCTAATGAGGTTGAAAGGAAGTCTATTGCCATAAATGCAACTAGCAATGCTCTCATTTGCAATCTCCCTCACCTTATTCTTGAAAACCTTTTCCAATGGGCCTCTTTGACACAAAAGAAAAGGGGTATTCTCTTCTTGGAAAGATAGTAGCATGAAAGGATATGGATTAGCCAGTTGTGATAAGCTGCTATGAGGTTTTTGTAATCCTTTCTCGGAAAGAGGATATGTTCTTTCCTTTGAGCTATTGCTTACTATTTCAGCATTATTTTGTTCTCTAATATATCCCATTATTTGTTACTTTAGCTGGCCTTGGACAAATTCTTATTCCCAAGTTGGAAATAGTGCACATGTGAGCTTTCACTTGATTGTATGAACTCTTATATGCGTTTTCATGTTGGCTACAACACCAATGATAACTCCAACTATCAGGAAGTTGTTTAATCATGGTTGTATGCCACCAAAAAAGGTGGCATTACATCAAATTTAAATGAGCTCTTTGCATGTGGGGCAACTGAACTAGAACTACCAGCCATTCTATATGAACATAAGTACATAACAAAACAATTCTTTTTACAAGTTTACAACCTTACAACTTAAATTAAACCGGCATTATAGCCTCTATATTATGCATAAAAGGTTTAAAAAAATTTCAAAGCTTAACAAAACAAAAAGAACTAAAAATTCTCCAAAAAGTTCTTCACATGAAAAAGTTATAAGATCCACTCACCTTTGATAGATAAATCTTCCATGTGCAGCTCTTTCTCTTCTGTTGGTATAAGTTCGCTCTATCCCATATCTCTCACCTTTGAAGAAAAATGTAGCAACCTTCAAAAAACAACAATGGCAACTTGTAGGTAAAAATGTTGTTTTAGTCACTTGTGTTTGTGAAGTGAGGCAAGAGAAGTCAAGTGCTCTGACTTTAGGGTGATATTAGGTATTTATGATACTCATTGATTTTAAAAATGTTGAAAAAAAGTGTATTTTTTATTTCATTGATGGGCGGTTGGGCTGCGGGTCCTACTGAGTTTGCTAGGGTTTGCCTAAGGTCTGCCCCAGGCACCTTGGTTCCCGGGGTGGATATTGGGCAAACCTAGAGGCATCTTGGCCTTGGAACTAGCCCTGGACCAAGCCCGTATGAGTAGGGGGGGTACTAGAAGAACCCTACAACTTAGCTATTTTTGTTCTTGGTTTTAAAGGCAAATCTAGTCTGTCAAAGAATGAGCTTTCATTTGAAGGTTTATAGGCTTCTATTCAAATTTTAAGCCTGGTATTTGAATGTTTATGGTCAACCACTACATCCTATTTAAGTTTAAAGTAGTTTATGTTGTTTCTTATCATTTAAAAAAAGAGCATTGTGGATTACAGTCAACCACTCCAGACTTGAAGTCCCAAGAAGTCATGGAGCACCTTAAATATCATCTTGCATCACTCATGCACTGTGTCTACATACACAAGCCATAGAAACTTGTAACTCAATCACAAAATAGCTAAAGAAAATGATGAACATGCAAATTCTAAATCTAACTCAAACCTACCTGGAATCCATAATGGGTTCGCAAACATATTGACAATTCCTGCTTGGATGCCAAGTCATTCCTAACTCCCAGTCTGACACCTGTCCAATAGCTACCATGCACTGCCATCCTCATGGGGTTTCTCTGTTTAGGCTTGAACTTCAGCATCTGTAGTATAACCTTATCCAATTAGTTTGCACACAGTCCATCTGTGATAGCTCAGGCTGGGGTATCTGTATTATAATATGTAACAGTAATATAGATGCCTAGCTCAAATCTCTGTGAGTCTGAAGGGTACTATAATCTACTAATGCCCCTAATCTAGCAACTTCGTGCAGTATTTAATGAGAATGCTAGAAAAATACGACAAGTAGATGGATTTTATTACTAAAACCCGATCTTCACCTCCTGTATAATTGCTTCCCAACTGACATAGAATAACTTCCACTAAACAAAGTTAAATGAAGTTATTGGATATGACCCCCAATGTGTCAATAAGCCATTTTTGTGTATCAGGTATGGGTTTGCAATTTGCATACAATACATCCCAGATATGGACCTAATATGGACCAAATAAGCTGACCTTTCTGTTATTCCATGTTTACAAAAGGTATTTCATTTTTGCTTGAAATTTTGTGTACCTGTACATGAGTGACATGGTATTTTTGTGACTTACGTATATATTCTTGTATCCTTGTCAGAACCATATCCTCAATGTTTAAAATATGTTGTATCTGTGCTGATACTGTACTTGTATCAGATATTGTATTGAATTTGTGCATTTTAGGAGTTAAAACCTGCCTAAGATTGAACCTGACAATTGCCATAGTCACAGTTTTGCAAATGCTGTCTTGCACAAAGGCATGATATATGATCTATACGAGAGTGTCCCCAAGAATTATAATAAGACATGGATATGAAAAACTCTTGAAGCTTCTTGTGGTACCTTTGGATGTAAATTGTTGTGATATTATCTTGTCCCGATCCCATTGATTGTCATCTCATGAGCCATAAGCACTGCTCAATATTAAATGTCTATATTCTTGCAGAATCATTTCTTTTGGCCGCAACTTGGTAAATGGTTTGACTGATTTGTTGACACAGTAGATGATAAGTTTGAGCAACTGGAAGTTTGGAACAATGTTCTACAGCTTGTACGAGAATTCCATTTTGATGCTGAGGTGATGAAAACTTCATAGGAATGCCTCTTTAAGGAAATGTAATCTATGAATAATAAAAATTTTGTCCTCTTCCTTTCCCAAATGCTCCTGCTGGTTGTTACATAGACAACCCCAGGTATTTTGATGATCCATATGCTTGTGCAATTCTGGAGGATTCCCCTCTGACCTTCCTTTGCTTGTGCTGTCATGGAGGCTGCGCTTCATTGAGTGTGGATGACACTGTAGTGTTGCAAAGCCAACCTGGTTGGCCCAGCCATCATTTCTCTTGACTTTGGCTTATGATACTGTTGCTGTCTGGCACTCAGGAATTTTGATCAGCATTTATTGTTTCTTTGATTCCTGCTGTTTATCTATGTTCTATTTGTTTTAGACTAGTCTTGCGTATGGTTTAAAATCTGTTACTGTTAATTTTATTGACTTGTTTGATTGGTTCTCTTCTAATGACTTTATTCTAATGCTCTGCGTTCTTGTCTTGAATCTGTTAGTGATGCTGGAATTCATTGTAATTATTGATGCTGTGCTTTTGTACTTCATATTTTACTCCTGGAACTACATTGTAAATTTTATAGGATTTAGCTGACATTAACATAGTTCTGACCTTTTCCAAATAAAATTTCCACAGTTTAAATTTATATTATATTCTGTTTTGTTTAAATTAATGTTATTGTAAGCCTCTATGATTATGTTCTTGTTACACTTAAAATTTCAAAACATTGAAAATTGGATTTTTCTTGAAGGTTTTTGCTGATATGGAAGAGCTTGGGGTCAATCCAGACCATTTATCTATTACTATAGTTGCCAATACTTTCAAGAATTTAGGTATGTTGGACAAGTATGAGAAAGTTTTGAAGAAATATCCTGAAACAGAGTGGAAGCCCTTCTATCGCAATGGCAAGGCCTCTCAAGTTCCAGTGCATAAACCACAAAACTATGGTAAGGAAGCATTTTAAAAAATAGGAAGGTTTTTTTTCTGCATCATGTTATATATTCTATACAACGTGATGAGTTTTTTTAAGGACTCCTAGAAGTACTTTTGTTTAGTTTCCCCTTTTCATTCGAATTATCTGCAATTGATAATACAAGATTTTTTTTCATTTTCCAATCTTGAAACTGGCTCGCATACATAATTGGTGATCATGCATACTATAATGATATCAAGCACACTTGTATCCCATTATCACTCAAGCAAACATGCCCAACATCTACATCTTCCAACTGGATGATCATGGTTTTCATCTTGTGGACTATTCCCCTAAATGTAAACCTAGTCAAGTCACAAAGAGACAAACAATATTATTAGGGAGATTGAGCACATAAAGAGTACCAAAATATTTATTGATTAAATAAGAAATGAAAGTTTTTTTAAAAGTGATTACAATGATGGATGACAAATCACATTATCAATGTGGAATAAATAAAAGAACATTTTAAAAGGAAATAAAACATAAAGTATATCCTAAAGTTGGAACGACTTGATCAAATACTATGACTAATAACTAATTGACCATTGCTAATTAATAATTTCTAACACCCTTCCTTAATGGTCAATCTACTAAATATACCAAGTTTATCTTGAAACTTTACAAATTTGTTAGGACCTAAAGAATTGGTAAGGATTTCTACAGTTTGATCCTTAATTGGACAATATTAAAACATAATAGATCCACTTCTACAAGTTGTCTAATGAAGTGACAATGTATTTCCACATGTTTGGTATGCTCGTGGAAAGACTGGAATTTTGGCAAGTTTGAACACCCCTTGATTGTCATAGAATAGGGATTTAGACTTAGTTTGTGGCATCTTCATGTCTAAAAGCATCCTTTTGAGCCTAACTGCCTCGCGTGCTGCCTTTAGTACTCTTTTGATATTTTTCTTTAGTTGAGGAAAGAATTGTTGCATGCTGCTTCATGTTGGTCCATGTGACTACACCCATGCCAAGGCTGAAAACAAATCCAGAAGTGGATTGTTTGTCATCCACAAAATCTGCCCAATTTGAATATGTAAACCCACACAGCCTAGGGTCTTTGCTTTTGCTATATAGAATGTCAAAGTGAACTGTCCCTTTCACACATCTCAACACTCTCTTTGTTGCAGTCCAATATTCTATCGTTGGTGCTATTATGAATTTGGAAATGAAACTCAGCATAGCTCAAATTGGGTCTAGTGGTTGTAAGATATATTAGGATCCCCCACTAGTTGCTTGTAGGCTGACTCATTAATTTTCTTAGAGATTGTTTTGGCTAAAAGCTTTAGCCCTTTCTCCATTGGTATAGATGAGATTTTGTAGACTGCCATTTTGAATTTGTTGAGAAATCTCCTAACATATTTGGATTGTGAAAAAAAAAATCTGTCACTTGTTTTCCAAACTTTTACACCTATGTAGTAATGTAAGAGGCCTAAATCTGTCATGTGAAAAAGGTTTACTCATATTAGATTTGATCTGTTCAACAGCATGTGCCTCACTACCTATAATAATGATGTCATCTACATATATGACCAATAGAATAAAATCATTATCGATGCTTTTGATGTACATATTGGAATGTAAAGCATTCCATTGGAATCCCTATTCAGCCAAATACCTATCAATTTTGATGTACCCTACCTTGGGTGCCTGCTTCAAGCCATATAAAGCTTTCTTTAGTCAACATACAAGATGCTCCTTCCTTGTTACTTAAAAACCATGTGGTTGATACATGTACACTTCTTCCTCCAAATCTCAATTAAGGAAGACACTCTTCATGTCCATGTGATGGATTGCCTAACCAAATTGAGCTACCATGGCTAAGACTAGCTAGATGGTGCTCATCTTTGTTGTAGGAGTAAAGGTCTCCTCATATTCAACACCCTTTTACCCTGAGAACTCTTTTGCAACCAACCGAGCTTTATATTTGTCTAGTGTACCATCTACCTTGTACATGATTTTGTACACCTATTTGTAACCAATAGGTTTCTTCCTTAATAGAAGATCTGTGAGTTCCCAAGTCTTGGTTTTCATAAGGCTGTCATGTTCAATTGCCATATGGAAATTTATTTATTTGCTATTATTTTGGTTAATTTTTGTAATAATTTTAAATTTATTTTCAATTTGTTAAGTGACAACACCTTTGGTCAATTTTCTTCGTTTGTTGGACGGGTATGCCATTGCAATGTGTTATCTCTATGATAAGGCCAAAGAGGTCATTCTGCATTACTATGGTGGAAACAAAATAAAATATAGAGTCGTTTCGCACATCATTGATTGTATATAAATGAACCAACTCCACTAGCTAATACATTCCTTGGCCTACTACTTAAACCCAAAGTTCTACTTCTTTAATACATTTAGGGCCAATGAGGTCATGGTAGGTGTCGTCTCATACAATGATAAGATGGTGCTAGAAATTGAGATGAGAGACTGTAATGTCCCCTCTTGGTTTCACATTCTATTTTGCCCTGTAATCACAATTCCAAATGAAACCAATAGCAAATTATAGTTAAAGATACAATTCCCTACACAAAATTGAAATGATATAAGTTTGGTCATTGAAACCTACAACCATGTTAGATGAATATGATATGAAATACATTTAACTCTAAGTCTAAGAAAGATTATATATAATAATATAACAAGTCCCAAGGACTCTGTGGGCTCAACTGTAATGTCCCAAGCCGAAATGGAACAAACTTTTCTGGTTCTGCTTGAGTAATTTTCAGTTTGCTAGATAGGAATTTGTCAAACAATTTGAATGCAAACTCATAATGATTTGTTTCAGTAGTATATTTCAGAATTTGAAATTCTCAATACATACCATATACCAATTGCAAAAGTAAAGAATTACAATAACGAAACAATAATCTCAAAACTACTTAATCATTGTTTGCAAATACAATACATATGTATGTTCAAATGAGAATCGTTATTCCTTTGCCCAATAGCAATCATACCCGGATATGCAATTGCATCAAAAGGCAGGCCTGGAAGTCAATATCAGCAAATCTGGAAGCAAAATCAGCAACCAGGAATATCATGTACATGGACACCAGGCTTCACAAACTTATTTCTTCACCTTGTAAACGTTGCCTAGCTGGACCCTTATATCAGCCGTCCAAAGTAATGAAGGTTAGGCACTCAGAACTTAGGCGTTTTTGGCCACAAGTTCCCATGTCCAGCATAATCTGGAATTTACGGCCAGCATATATGTAAAGTGCAGCTCCCAACAAACCACACGTGGCTGCTTAAGAAGTATAAACAGCAATGAAAGCCTCAGCAGTTGATATTCTTTGAATATTCTATTGGTTGATTTTCAAACCCTTAGGAAAAACCTGAGATATCACTTAAGTCTGCACGTTTAGAATCCACGTGCCAAGTAAGAATGCCCTTCACAGCAATAAAGAAGATCTCCATTGAAGCTCATTAAATGGCTGACATTTGTTCTTCAAAATCTTCAGATTTAATCAATGAAACTTCTTCAATCCCTCTTCAAAACTTCACCAATAAGCACAATTTTGGCTACAAGATGTAGCCAATTAGATGAGCAACCTTCAGAAGTTATTTCACAACCTCAGGTGGCCAGTACAATGAGAGAGTACGTGCTCAATGACCAAGAAATAGCAGAAACCCTCGTTTCTTCTTCTCACAATGCCAAACTCACAAAAAGCCAATTGTAAAATGCACATAGAATGAATCAATTTGCTTTTTGGATGCCTTCTATATGTCTCATGAAATGGCTTGACCCCCAAGAAGGATTTTAACTCATTAAAATATATTTTCATGTTGCTTTTGTTGCACTTTAATATATTTCATTAATTGGGCGACCTTTTCAATGCATCGTTAATTGACTTTTAAGTCATTAAATGGCCCCATTAACATAAAGTTAAAATATAACTTTATAATGCACTATTAAAATAATTAATTATTATTAAAGCTAAACTTTAATAATTAATTAAATAATATATCTTCCACTTAAATCATCATTTTGCCATTCTGTCTGAACTTGGAGGTCAAACATTGCAACCACAACATAACCGGGTGCCTTACCATAAATAGCAATATTGGACTTCAATAACCAGGTGACTTACTATAAATAGTAAGTGTGCATAAATGAGTCCCGAAACACCATCAAAGGCCAATCCTGAACAATACCATGCTCTGGAGAAGAAAAACAACCTGATATCTGCCACACAAGACCCTCTAACCAACTCCATTAGCCTACGAGGGTCAGCTAATACGCTAAACCTTCCAAAAACTGAAATGAGCTAAAAAGGGGACATTACATCAACCCTAATGAGGACGACATGGTGAGGTGCCCTAAGTATCCTCCCCTTATGATTGAAGACCCGCTTCATTTTCTTCAACAATTCATTCACTCAGGGATAGTTGGGAGGCTGCATGATAGGGTGCCCTCTTAGCAGTTCTCCCTAATAGGGTGCCCTCTTAGCAGTTCTCCCTATTGCAGCCCTGCCTCATCCCTTCATGACCCATTATTGCTCAACCAGAATAATATCATTGTTCATAATATCTGCTGTATTTCCTTCTCAGATTTTATCCATGCCTGTAATATTTGTTGCTTAAGTAATGAATGTATTTCTGAAGATGATCACTGATCCGAATATTCCTCTTCTTCCATTGATCTGTTCTTAACACTCAGAAGATATCGTTATTCCCAGTATATTCTGATAGTAATATTTCAATCCAGTAGACTTATACTCTGCTGCTATGCTCAGGAAATATATTCCAGATTACTTGCTTATTTTCATTCCATCTTCCTTATCCCAACTGCTCCTACCTTCCTCAATAATCCTGCTGATGTATATACAATATGCTTCTTTTTCTTACTCTCTTCACTTTCAGTATTTCTTATATGAATATATAATCCTTTATTCATACTCACATATTTTCTATATTTATCTGCTTAAGATCTGCACAAAATCTGCTTTTTATTCATTTGATATTACCTTCCAATTTTTCTCCATATCGATCATATCATATTAAATTATCTGCTGTTCACATATATATATTCAGATTCCTTATTCTTTTCTCTTCTATATCTTTCTTCCCTCTATAAAATCTGATTTTATACCTTCTCCTATCTGTGAGAAGGGGTGCGATCACTCATGGATAGTCATACTCCTTTATTATTGAGCACTTATGGAGAGTCATACCTCTTCAATAACACTCCTTAATCGCTGCTTCATAATCATTGTTTTGGCCTTCTTAAACATTCCCTTTTATTGAGCATGATTACTCCTTTTTAAATGAGTCGCCACCCTCAGATACCCTGATCACTGTTTTTCATTAATTAACTCAACTCTTTCTAACAATTGTAATTGCTGCCTTTTGATAATTATTTAATCACTGCATATTATATTTTCTATCTATTAAGATTGATGATCGCTATATATTTGTCTTGGGCGATTAAGGATATTTATAACCTTGCTGCTTTTCATATTTAATCGCTGCCTCTTTGGGAATATATAATCACTGCTGAATGATGCTTTCTCTTCTTAAAATTCACTTCAATATAAACATCTTCATAATATAATGCCCCCTTATATTTTATATTAAATTTTATGTGTTTATTTATATATTATGATGATTGTAATCATAATAATATTTAATTTGTTAGTATTTATATTTTAATATTTATATGTTATATTTGATAATTATAATATTATCTTAGGATAATTATAATTAAATTGTAATTATTTTGTTTATATTTTTAATATATATTTTGTTGTTTGTTTTATTTATTTATCTGTATTTCAATATTTTATATTTTAGTGTTACAATTTCGGGGGCATGATAGAGACAAAGTTCTTGATGAGTTGGAGGTCAACAAGGTAGCATAGGAGAGGCTTTTTCCTTTAGGTCATATGATTCAAAGGGAAAAACAACAGCCAAGTAAAAAGGTAATCCATTGATTTTTAGCTTAATACTAAAAGTAGAAACTAGAAACTTGAAAGTTTGAACAAGCTCTAGTTTTTTTACTTAGTGCTTATATTTTAAAAAATATTTCATTTGTAAATTTATAGTGGGAGAATTATGGTGCTATCACACCAAGTCTTTAGAGACTAGCTATTTGTATTTTGTCCCATCCTTGTATTGCTTTTGGGTGTGAACATAATTGGAGCCTATTTGAGAGCATTCATATGAAGAAAAGAAATAGGTTGACTTAGGGGCTCCTCAATGACCTTGTCTTCATTCAGTACAACCTTCACCTTCAAACCAAAAAAGGCGGAGATTCCTTATCATGATGCCATCGGCTTGGATGATATCAATCCTTTTGATGATTGGATTGTTAAAGAACATAGTGATGTCTTGCTTATTGATGAAGATCTTGTTGAATTGGAGAGAGGCGTAGCAAAAGAAATAGAGTTGGAGGCAATAGAGGAAAATGAAGACGCTTTTAAAGAAACAATTGGTCATCATTTTGATACCAACTTAATTTCTAGTTTGGGGCTCGAAACAATTTACACTAGAGGGGGAAGAGGAAGATGTTGATTACATTTGGTTGTTTTTTGACATATCATCATATATAAATAGTTATAATGTTGTTATACATTTATTATTTATAATTTGGTTGAATTACAGTATATTGTTTGACTTTGAAACTTTGAAATCTCAAAATTTGAGAGTTTGAGGGTTAAATGACATGTAACATTTGAATTATAACAAATTGGTAATCTAATTAGACGTTTGTGTTCTCTGAATGCATTCGTTTCTTTTTTAGTGTAATAATGAGGTCTTTTTTGCCATGCTTTGTCAATTCCATGTTGAGTCCCAAGTTCAAGTCAAAATTTTGGGTTGCCAAGTTCATGTTTTTGAACTATGGTTTATACAATAAAGTTGCCTTCCTTGACCATGAGAAGCATATTTTCAGCATTTGTAGTTGCCAAATAAAACAAAACTGTCGACAACCACTTATAACCAACTCTTTATAGCTACCCACTAGCCAACAAATAAATAAATGTTTGATACAAACATACTAACAAAAAATAACAATTTAATGCCAACGATCTACATCATCCCCCCAAAAAGAATAGTTGGATTTCTAGCTAGTGGGGAACAAAAATAATTAAATCAATAAACATTAGGATAGTATGTAGTCGGCCATACTGTAAGTAATTAATTATGCTAGTTGGCCAAATAGTAAATATATAAACAATACTTGTGCACAACAAAAGGATTAGTATATGTTGTAATCAAGAAATTGATCCTTGATGGTTGGGTAGTTGTAATGAGTCGTTGCCGACGGTTGGTGTCCTCAACCAACATTGACCGACTATATATTTGACGATTCACTTGTAGTTGGGGGCCAAACATTCTGGATGTATGATGTACTTAATGTTTATCTGATGAATGAATACAACACCTATATTCTGTGCAATGGCTGTGTAATTGATTTGTTCTATTCCTACTATCTAAGTCACCGCATTCGCCGAATTTCAAAACAGGATTAAATATTCGTTTATATTCACCTATATTCGTTTGAGTAAATGGCATAGGTTTTTTAAATAAAAAATCGGAGCTCCTGTGATGGCGGATGGCCTCCGTAAATAATGAAACCCCGACTGTGACTGTGCTTGTGCGTCGATGATGGCGATAACGGAAATCCTGTGCGCGATAATGACCACGATAACGGAAATCCTGTGCGCGACAATGATTTTCTGGACTTCACCATCCGGTCGCATCCTGTACAGTTTTCTGGACTTCACGTCAAGCACTGCTTTCGTCGAGGAGTATTATGGTAACAAAATTAAAAGCCTTTCTTGAAAAAAGTAATGTTCATTTGTGATTTATTTTTGGTTTTTATTCACATTGTTAAAATTTAATATTTTAAAATAAATAAATTGAACTTTTACTATATTAATTTATTATTTAATATATAATTTAATTTATTTATTATTTATATATTAATAATATTTAAAATTTAAATTTTATTTTTTTAAAATATATTTATTATTTATTTAGCTTTTGTTAATATATTTAAACATATTAGTATATTAATATATTTTTTGATTATTTTAAGTATATTACTTATATTTTAAAAAAAATCAAAATTATATAAGACGAATTTAATTCGAATTTTTTACTTTTCAAATTTTTTCCTTGTCGAATTTCATCCGAATTTCAATGTTGCCGAACTCGAATTCGAATTCGAACGCGGTAACTTAGCCTACTATTATACATTCTCATTTACTCCATGTTGATCGGTCAAGTTACAAAGCAGTGCAGGCAAAGATTGAGGCTCTATAGCTGGCATAGAAGGTACAAGAGGAGTTGGCTAAGCATATGAAGAAATTCCAGGAGCAACTTGCTCACTAGACTCAACTCACCATCACTAAGAGAGCTAGAGCATCGACCTTAGAGGCCAAGGTGTCAGAGATGGAGAGGGAGACAAAGCAAAAGATAAGGGACATGGAGACTCAACTAGCAACGAAGGTGAAAGGGGTGGATCAAGCCAAACGACAGGTGATGGAGGTTGCACACATGGTAAAGGCAACCAGGGAGTGGGAGATTATGGCAGAGCATCAGTTGCAGATACGTACGGAGGAGGTTTGCAGGCTACGAGAGCTACGCTCGCCAAATTCTACTCTGATGTCGTCCATCCATCCAGGGACGTCCTCTCACCCTCCCAATAGGCAATTCTTCTATTGTAAGCCCCATTTTGTTGTAATGTTGTTTGGAAGACGACTTTCTTTTTTGGGAGGCTGATATAGTCGGTCGTACCATAAGTAATTAATTATGTTAGTCAGCCAAATAGTAAATATATAAATAATACTTGTGCACAACAAAAGGAGTTAGTATATGTTGTAATTAGAAATTGATCCCTGACGGTTGGGTAGTTGTAATGAGTTTTTGCCGACGGTAGATGTCCTCAACCAACATCGGTCGACTATATATTTGATGATTCACTTATAGTCGAGGACCAAACATTCTAGATGTGTGATGTACTTAATGTTTATTTGATGAATGAATACAACACCTATATTCTGTGCAATGTTTGTGTAATTGATCTATTCTATGCCTACTGTTATACATTCTCGTTTACTCCATGTTAATCGGTCAAGTCACTTAACGAGTAAACATAGTAGACATCCGTTAGGGTATTGATGCTTTGCTAGATGGAGCTATTGGTTTCCTTTTTCCTTTTCCATATTATCCTAGGAGTGGGATTTGAAGTTGGAAATATTTGGCCCTCTTGACTTGTGCTATATTGCTTAAATGTGTTTTCTAGATTCATGGTGTTTGTTCAAATGATGAAGCTCTAACACGTGGATTCTATCCTTTAGCTACCATAAGTATGGTGGAAAATCTTGAGTTTTCAACCATGAAGAACTTGCAAAAACCTTGATTTGGTGAAATATTTCCTCTAGTGCTTGGTCCCTAAACTTTGATGGTTCATGAAAACCTTGAAGATGTTTTCTTTTATCAGCCAACTCTTCTTTCTTGGGAAGGAAAAATCAAAACTCTTCTATGATTATCTATCTTGATAGATCAATTGGGATGTACAACAAGTGCACTCATAACTGCATGCACACCTGAATCAATTGTTTAGGGCCATACAAACAAGTGGTCAATGACTTTGAATCAAATTTTCACCAACCTCCTCTCTACTCATGGGTTGTAGTGTTGAAGACAAAGACCTTATTTTTGTAGGAGAGGCATACAATAGAGTAATCCACAAATTTATTAGACCTCTAATTTGAATATTGAATCCTTAATTTTGCTAGGATTGTACAAGAAGTAGATGACTGGTGACAATAGGCTCTTTGACCCATATTGTACTAGTAGTAGAACATTGAGGCTATACTATATGAAAAATAAGCTTCGTCTTAGTGTGTTGTACAATAGGAGTTGAGGTTCTAGATTTTAATCATACAACAAAGCTAGGATGAGCATAAGTCTATACAATGGGTGTTTGAAAACTGGAAGATTGTATGGTTGCAACATGAGTGTGTTAAGGATAGTTAGGCCACATGGAGGTGTTTGGAGTTTCAATCTCTATTTAAGGTTGTTGGGTAGAATTTGATGGGGAATTAATATACTAATCAAACTTTCATAAGCTTGTGTAGACCATGCAATAGGCATAGGTTGCACAAAACTGTATGGAGTATTTCATTTTATGGCCTATGGTAGGAGTTTCCTTAGTAAACTATATGGTGAAGGAGAGAGAGTGACTTGGGCATGCCTGTACAATAAGGAAATTAATAAGATATGAGCATACATGATATGACGGTAGGCATGCAAAGGCGTATTGCAAAATTCAACCATACAACAAGATTTGTAAATTGAAAGGGTGATTGTATGGTGGGTTTGTTTTTAATAATTGGAAAAAGTGACTATATAGTGGACTTGTTTTCAATTTCCTTCTTTTCTACCCATTTCCAAGTTCTTTTCTTTTTATTACTTCCTTCATTTTTCCAATGTGGGGCCCATATTGTATTTTGAATTCCAACCTCATTATTTTGTCTTGTGTATCTTTTTCCAACTTCATTATTTTACCATCTATTACAATTTTCAACTTCACCAATTTGTTGTATTTGTTGATTTACACAATATGAGTAGGCTCCTTTATAACCTCTATTAGTACATGATGTATGAATTGACTCAAAATAAAAAGTTTAGATAATTTTAACATTTTTACTTATACCATTCCCCATTAAGTTTCTTTTAGATAGTTTTGTTGGGCTTGCATAATTAATAATTTTTGGTCTTGAGAATAAACTTTTGATTTTGAATCATGTACATCTTTAAACACACATGAACCCTTCAACTTTTTTGAACCATTCTCTCAAGTTTCTCAAACTTTAAATGGTTTTTTTATTTAATTTTGGTCATCTTGTAGTCTATGTTCATCTTCATTAAATTCTCATGCTTGAATAAATTTGCAATTCGACAAAAATACTTCAGAGTCCTGCATTTGTCAATGGAGAAAACCATTGAGGGAACTTGTTTCATCTTTTGAACACAATTGCAATTCCAAGATTCCTTCAATGTTTGGTTTAATGGGACCCTAATCATGCTTCTAAGAGTTAGAATCTAATGAATTTGAGGAAGCTATTTCCTCACTCATTGTTTGATTCCTTAGATCAGTTATATATTTATGGCATTGTTTTTAATGGAGATTACAATATTTTTTCAATTGTGGTGGGCTTTGATTGCTACCAACCCACCTAAACCCAACAATGCTTTGTATGTCTTCTTGAATGAAATTGAGTGGAAATGCTTGGGTACTAGTAATCATAGTTGGAAAACTCGGACTCGGAAAAACCTCAACAAACCTAAAGTTTACGAGGCAACTTAAAATATTGCTTAAATTTCTTTAAAAACACTTTTTTTGCTGTAAAATTCAAAGACAAAATATATCCAATGAGTTCATAAATGAGTACAAAAGTGTTTTCTATTAAATTTGATTCATTTGAATACAAATTGAGTACAAAATTGCATCATCATGCAAAATCCTGATACAATGATACAATAGTTACTTGGCAACTATTATGAATTTATGATGATTTCCTTTGAAAATCATCATCATAATTCATAAATTGCATATTACAACATTTGACATCTTCCTCTATCCCAGTCTAGTGAAAACTTGGGGAGAGTTTCTAATCTTTGCACACCGTTGTAGTCTAGTGAAAACTTGGGCAAAGGTTATAATCTATGATATTATAATAGTGATAAAGATAATTGTCTAAGTTGTCGATTCCAATCTGCAGTCCCAAATTCCCTCATTATAATCAAATTTCTTATATGAGAAGAGATCCCAATAACTAGTGGGGGTCTAGGAGTGGAGATCTCAATGGGGTCAAGGGGTGGTGCCCCTTGTGGGGTTTTGGAGCAACGCCCCCAACAAGGACTAGGGGTAGCACCCCTCGTGGGGGTTTGGGGGAAATGCCCCTCGCGAGGTTTGGAGGCAACGCCCTTAGCGCATTTCCTATTGCAATATAGGGTAGGGTCGAGGGGGAGCACCCCCACCACCAAACCCAAATTAAGGTCTTTGAAGCCACATAAAACTTCTTGTTGCACACCATTTCACAATTTTATCACTTAAGGGAGAAATTAGGTATTTGGCATATTTTTATGAAGAATATTTGCTCGCTAAGGGCTATGTGAGGAAATGTGAGGGGCGTTCATGCATTTATAGGGAAACATCATGAGTTTTTTATTATTTTTCCGATTTTTTTTACGTTTTTTCGTGTTTCACATTTTTAATGTAGCTAGCGAGTTTTTTTGTCAAACTTGTTGAGTTTTTGGCAAGTACTCGCCAAAAAATCAGCAAGTACTTGCCAAAAACTCGGTGAGTTTCTTTGGCAAGTAAATGGCACTAAAGCTTGCCATGTGTTTGTTTGACTTAGCGAGTTTTATGCAAGTATGCCATCTATGCTAGTAATTACCTTTTGCTCCATGAGGACTCCAAGAACTTCTATTCTTTGTTGATTTGATCCTATCAACTAGAAAAGTTGTGACCAAATAGTCGGTTTACCTAGACTTCACTCACTATCCTTTGAAAGACAAGAAGTACATTCACACTAGACTTGCTATCAACAATCTTATTTGTTAAGTTCTCTTTCTTGTTTTCATTGCCAAATTCACCATAAGAAGCATGAGAACAATTAACCAATGTCTTGACAATGGAGCTTCAAATATTAGAGGGACAATATTAGTTATAGCATTTCTAAATTTGAGATTACTTTGCAATAAATCCCACTATTCTAATTGGTAGGAAGGTTTGATGTACTTGCCTTGCAATCATTTTATCTGACTTCAATTGATTTGTTATTGTACTTGTATTTTCATTAGAGTGGTGATGTTCATTATCCATAACATGCTCTACCTTGGCTCTTGCTTCGTGAAGTTACTCTTTTCGATATGTGGGTGTGGGTACATAGTCTTCTTTGCTTGGTCTTGACTAATGAATAATACTTAATTATTTCTCCTACACCAATCATATTGATACTAAACTTCTACTTCAAATATCTAGCACTGTC
This sequence comes from Sequoiadendron giganteum, assembly GCA_007115665.2. Lineage (NCBI taxonomy): Eukaryota > Viridiplantae > Streptophyta > Pinopsida > Cupressales > Cupressaceae > Sequoiadendron > Sequoiadendron giganteum. The sequence goes on along the minus strand of CM021108.1, from coordinate 602,123,995 downwards.
AAGGTCATTGAGTACACACTGTCTACACAGTAGTCACATACTATCATGACTTCTTGGGCAGTCCCTTGTGAAGTAGCCCCATTCACTATACTCTTGACATTATATAATAGGTTGACCTATAGAATCAAATTGGATTTGATTCCTCCCTCCCCTATTACTATTATTGAATCTATTATTGCTTCCTAGATTCCAATAGTTTCCAACAGATGCATTCTTGTTGTTTTGCAGCTTTGGTGGTGCATTGGGTGGAATAGATTTCTCACTTTGCATAAAGAGTACTTGTGTGCTCATTCTTTTCAAATTTTATGGGCATTCCTTAGTTGAATGGCTTGCCATCTAACAAATATCATATAACATCTTTTTAGGTCAATTAATTTTTGGTGTGGCCCTTAGCTCTGCAATCTGTGCACTAGAAATATTAGGCTTCTTGTTGGATTCTTTGTTGACTTTTAATTCTTTCATCATACAAAGCATATCTCTTTATAATTCTTGCACTTATCTTGGTTTGCTATCATTGCTTCCATCCTAGTTAACTTCATTAGTTCATATTCCGGTGTGGCCATCTAAATGAGACATTATTAGGCCTATGTAATATTTTATTATTAACAAGTACTTTTAGACACCTAGAAAGGAAAAAGTAAAAAATGAAAATTAAGTGGGGGCCGAAGGGTTGTGCCTATATATGTGAGGCTAATGCTCAAGGAAAGCACTAGGAAAGGCATCCATTATGTCATTATTGCAAACTGAATTTTCAGATTTGATCTTTCAAGGACAAAACCCCTTGATTGGCAAGTTTTAGAGGACAAAACCCCTCTTGGAATCAATTTGATTTGGGGATAAAAACCCTCAAATCTTGGAGCAAATTAATTCAATTGGATGTGATTTGATTTGTAAACAAATGGGTGAATTAGTGAAATTTTGAGATCATATGCTGCTGCATTCCAGTGACCAGCTTGTGGTGGATTTTGTTATATGATTTGCTACATCACTTTATTATACTAGTGCCTTCCAACACATTTTAATAATGTGAGGTGAAATTCTAACTATGTTGCTGAAATTAGTACCACATGAATTTGTTATTGTTGTGCTAACCTTGCTCAATATTGAATCATCCTTTGTGGTTGCGTCGTATTTCCATAAGAAGCTGCCCAACTGCAATAAGTTGGGATGGTTATTATCATTGAGATTTAATTATTAATTTGTTGTCACACCTAGCATTGGTTACTGCCTAGATCTGAAGTATTAATTGTTTAATCTTTATGAACAAAATTTTTGCTCATTAACTACTTATGAATCTCATTATTATTATTGTTGGCTGTTGCAATCTGATATAATCCAAGTTATTATTGTACAAGGATTTTAAAATAAGATTCATGGTGATCGCTGCTAATTGTGAGACAAGTTTAAGATCTGCAAGCTTATTTTTGTCAATTATCAAGCGTGTGATTCTAGGATAAGATTTAGGGCTATCCCAAAAAGGGGACATTACATTGAATTTGCAATTCTTTTGTTTTATGTCTATGGAAACAACTAAAATAAGTATTGGAAAACAATATGGAATCGAACCCTAGGTTATTCAACTCTATGATTTTTTTGTATTTGCTAATTTATACGAATTAGTAAATGAACACTAAACTAAGATATTAGAAACCTTAAGCTAACTTGAACATAAAGATGTGGTGTTTAGAATTATTATTAGCTGGTACAAAATGTAAAACGCTAAGTATAAAATCTGAAAGTATTGGTGGGGTTAATAAAAACAACAATATATATATATATTGTTGTTTTTATTAACCCCACCAATACTTTCAGATTTTATACTTAGCGTTTTACATTTTGTACCAGCTAATAATAATTCTAAACACCACATCTTTATGTTCAAGTTAGCTTAAGGTTTCTAATATCTTAGTTTAGTGTTCATTTACTAATTCGTATAAATTAGCAAATACAAAAAAATCATAGAGTTGAATAACCTAGGGTTCGATTCCATATTGTTTTCCAATACTTATTTTAGTTGTTTCCATAGACATAAAACAAAAGAATTGCAAATTCAATGTAATGTCCCCTTTTTGGGATAGCCCTAAATCTTATCCTAGAATCACACGCTTGATGTAGTTAGGGCTGTAACTTACCACTTAATGCTTTAAATAAGATAAATCTTGGCTTTAGGCCCTGCAATCATGTTAGATAATATTGAAAATATAATTCATGTGATCAAAACATAATCAATGTCTTATCAATTTAAGATACATAACTATTCCAAGACTATCTAAACTACCAATATCGATAATGCATAGTGGAAAATTTAATCATAACAGGTCTTGGATGAGAAGCAGGATAAGTCCGCCCAAAGCTATACATCTAAGCCCAAGAGCACGAGCATCCGACCAAAACTACCCACCTCTTGGCCCCAAACAATAGGTTCGTCCAACCAAGACAATTCCACCCTCGGAGTGGTGTGCCTAGTGGATACACTTGTATTTTCTTTTCCTATCCATGTTGTCTTGTCCATCCTCCTTATGATTGAGACTCCTTGAAATCCATCTAACAATCAATCATAGTTTGGCTTGATAGGAAAGTCTTGAAAGGGTTGCTTGTAAACTACTCAACCCATCTAAGCCCAAGAGCACGAGCGTCCGACCAAGACTATTCCACCCTCGGAGTGGCGTACTTAGCATGGAGGCCCGTAAACGACATCTTCCTAACTCGCCTCTTTCAACCTCATATTTGATTGATCATAGGATGAGGACAATTCATAAATAAATATATATACAATTTATTCATTTATATTAAAGAGTCATAATTACTTATAGGGTTCAATAATTGCTACAAGCATTGTTATTGTATATATTACCTTTGCATAAATATATATGTTATATATATATATATAACTATATATATGTTAATGTATTTATATATTAATAATTATAATTAAATTTTACCTCCCCAACTATATTCTTGCCAATAATGTTTAATTTCTTTTCCCAATCTTCTAACATTTCCCAATCTGCTGTGTTACAAGATTTCCAAGTCATTATCCTATCTCCTAATCCATCGATCTGCTTGTATATGCTTCCTTTAATTTATTTTCTTTTTCCTTATTTTTCCCTCCTTCCATCTAGCTTGATGATCTTCTTTTTATAACCGATCTGCCAATAGTCATACCCATGCCACTTTGGAGGGACATGTCTTTTAGTTTAGTGTAATCGCTGACTTTTAGAGTAAATGTTAATCAGTGCTTTAGACTGAATGAATCGCTGCATATTAGTCTTCAAGGATATCCGCTGCCTTACGAATTGCTGCTGTGTTTAACAATCGCTGTCTCCTCCTAAATAATCATTGCTGCCTTTAAAGACTGAATTGCACTTCCCTTGTTTTGTCTTCTTCACAAATCAGCACTGTTTTGTCTTATTATGAGATCACTTTGTCTTATTCTCCCTGCATTAATTTAAATCGCTGCCTATCTTCAATTGTTCTTCCTTTAATATATATATAATAATTATATATATATATATATATAATTACATGTTTTCTTATTTAACATTTTTATATGTGTATTTTATATTATTATATTATTATTATTATAATAATAATAATAATAATATGAAATTGCTAATATTTAGTTTTATATTTTTAATATTTGTTATTTATTTAATTTATCGATTTATTTGTATTTCCAAATTTGGGGCCATGACATTCAAAAAATTCACGACGGGTACATTATAGTAATTTTAGAGCTTAGATCTTGCCAGTGTATAGTGGAAACTAACATTTTCATGTATATTCCACCACATGCAAGCTAGAGAAAGAGAAATAAGATGCTATCAAAGAGAAAGAAGAAAGGCTCAAACACTAGAAAGAGAGGAAGAATTCATGAGGGACAAAGACATGAGAGATGAAATATGCATTGTGTTGGAAACTCAGTTGGGTTCAAAAAAATATGGAAAGGTGGTGTAGAAGGAAACTCCCCTTACAAATCTGAAATCAAACACACAAAGAAATTTGCAAGATGGCTGTAATATGCCATTAAATTTCAGATTTAAAGAAAGAAAATCAGCAACATTCTTATTTGCTTAAATTATAAACTGATTACATCAAACTAAAGCTCATGGGCTTCCTTACAATCTGGGCTTCATACATACAAAAATCTGCAACTCAACATTCTAGCTTCATTTCAACAACATCTGAGTATTGTTACACCCAAAATGAAATTTTTGGCATTCTGCTTAAATTGAGCTAAACAATGTAAAAATACCATCGAAAGTATGTTTTAGGTCAAACCAAACATGAAGTCTTAGTGGGTTTCTGTCAAGGAACCTATGGTTAAAATTCTGAAAATATGAAAATTAGGGTTTTATGCCCCTATTTTTAGGGAAACCCTTAAAAATAGGACCTTCCCGGAAATGATTGAAAATAATTCTGATAGGATTAATTGCCTTCACGATCACACTGATCAAATCAGAATTATCAGAAGACATGTTTTACTCTGGTGGGTCTATTCTCATTTTTCAGGAACAAAGTTAGGAGCTCTACAGCCATTAATGGCAAATTGGCCAGTACCAGGTGCTGAAAGCTAAACCTCAAAAGCTCCAACGAAGAAGCTATGGCGGAAAAGGATGAAAATGATGCCGTTCAACGAAGGAGATTCTCAAAATGAAAAAGGCCAAAATTTGGCTAACTCTGGAAGATGGACGTTTTGTCTACCAAGGCAAAACACAGTCATAGTTGAAAAAGGTGCCCTCTTGAAGAAAGGTGCCCTTGGATCTCAGAGGGAAAATGTAATCATTTGACATCTTCAGATTAGTCCTCCTCTTCACTTCCGTACTGGCTCAACAACGCAACTATCAACAAGATCATCCGATTTAGGGATCATTGGCGAATCATCAGCGAAGTATGGAGAATCTATAAGCAACAAAGATGCCAAATCAGAGAGCTTCATGGTAAAAGCGCCCCTGCTAGCCAGGGGCGCCCCTCAGTTACAGGCACCAGATGAATCCATTTGCTATAACTCTATACATGTTATCTTTCCAGCTTCCTCCCAGCAATGTGATCAATCTGACAGCAGGTTCACAAGACACGCCAAACGATCACACACTGAGATCAAGTAGAAAAAGCCAGAATTGAAGAACTGGAAAGACAAGCCAGAAACTGGCTAAGGCATGGCTAAAAGCGCCCCTCTTGAGGAAAGGCGCCCTTTCTTGAGGGCATCCAGATTCAGTCAGAATCTTCACTGCCTCCCAGGATGACTTTCGCAGCTATGACCGGTCTCGTCAGTTAGACTATCAGCAAGAACTTCCGACAAATCAATCATCTGATGGAGGAGGTCAAAGTCAGGCAATTCACAGTATGAAGAAATCTAGTCAAAAGCTAAAAGTGCCCCTACTGGCCAGGGGCACCCTTAAGTTAGAAGGACCAAAACTTGCCATCTTCAACTGAGAAGTCAGTCATCCTGAGCAAGATCGAGCTGGCTACCTGATGCATCGTCAAGTAGAGTCATCTGATTCATCTAAGCATCGAGAACGTTAGATCAAAGCAAAGAGGGTCTAGAAAGGTCAAAATGAAGATAAGTCGATGAAAATTGATTAAGGCATTGTCAAAAGCGCCCCTCTCAAGGAAAGGCGCCCTTCTTTCTGGAGGCCTAAACTCAGTTTTCTGAGTTAATCTCCCCCAGGCATATCTCGTCAAGCTGATCCCACCTCAACAACATAACTGCCAGCCACTGCCAGAGATCAACTGAGTAACCTGAATCAAAGATCAAACGGAGGCACTTCAGCTTGCAAAATGGACAAAAAAAGATCAACTTCAAGGATGGACGCCTAAAAGAAGTCAAAGCAAAGATGTTGACTTGAGTTAGCAAATTTGCAGCCCAAAAGAGGCCAAACACTCCACAATCAGTGGAAATCACCTTTTGGAACTACAAATCAGACCTAAATCATGAGTTATCTTCCTTACTTGGTGGATCTCAACCCTAATCACCATATATTCTTGCTAGGTGTCCCATTCTTCATTATTCTTTTGCAAGTTGAAGGATAAAACAACAAATAGCTCCCAAGAACACGTTTTCAAGATCTGGCAAAGGTTTTGGATGGATCTTCAATATTTCTGAAGATCAATGGCAGTAAAAGTATTCTTCCCCGAAGATTGTTTCCAGAGGCAGATTATTGCAAAATGGCAGTTTATAACTTCCAATCCATCTTCTGTCTACTTCCTCTATTTCTGTCTATATTTCTTTGCATGTCACAAGAAATGACAGATCTAGCCAACTGGTTGTGATCAGCACAGCTTTTTCTACAAAACCCACATGTTAGATTTTTCCAGAAAAAGTAGCCCTGTTGCCCCTGTTTTTTAGGGTTTCTGGAAAAAGTCATAATTTTGAAAATCAAACAAATTGGGTTTGTTCAGCTCTAAAGCACGAACAAAACCCATGTTTTGGATTTTTTCGAGAAAAATCACTTTTTGGTGCCTCGCTACCTCTGCCACCAAAGGGCTCTTGCATGTCATAGAAAAACTCGTTTTTCCGAATTATTGACGATCTAGGTTTGTTTAGAAAATCATTCTCAACAAAACCCATGTCTCAGAATTTTTCATAAAAATTACCCCCGGCAAGGCTATTTTTAGCAGTTCCAAAAAAAGTTGTCCGAGCAACATCGTGTGCACAGTCAATCTTCAAGGTTTTCAGAACGTAGTTCCCTCAAGACGAATACAAGACCAAAATGGTCTTACTCCATGATTTTCTGAAAACGAATGGCACCAATCTACGTCGGGCACACCTAGAGGTCAATCTAGACAAATTGACAAGCATAGAAACAAGTCCACAGGTTCCATAATGGTTTCACCTCGTATATCTGATTGCCTTCCAAGGCCAGTTTGGAGGATTGTAACCGTTGGAATTTTACACATGTAGCAAGTTCATGTGCATTTCTCACGGTTGGAATGATCGTGGCCAAACTTCGCAGTTTCATCATCAAGCTTCGTGGTTTCATCATACAACACTCTTCCATTGAGAAAGATCAAGGAAAACGTCAAAACTGCAAAAGAACGCGGAAGGTAGTCATTCCCAACACAGAGACGCCATCGGTTAATACTACACTACCTTCCACGTCAAAGTGGAAACACAGACAAAAAGAAAAGGAGTAACCCTCCTAAGGCAGAATGAAGGAGATACATACATCAAATTGCTAACAAGTGGTAAGCTGACGATTGTCAGGCATGTAACGGTCTCCGTATGAAGAAGTCAACGAATGAACAAAAGCATCGTTGACCAATGGTGATGAGGTGTCAAACACCCCAAGAAGGATGTCCTACCCTCCAAAATAGCAATAAATACGACTGAAGTCAACTTGATGCCCCTTTCCAAGTTGACTCCAGATCTCCACAAATCATGCATGTCGGATCCCACTGATCTAGGATGTCTAATTGACTCCCATGATTTGTGGATCTCAGATCTCCTTTAAAGGTGGATGTCTATTTTGGAGACATATTTGTAATTTAAGTTCACTTTAATTAGGTGTCAGTCAACTGAGGTAGACTCCTAGTTTGACTTTTGTTTAGTTTCAGTTAACTGAAGTAGATTTCCAGTTAACTGCTTGCTCACCTACTTTTAGACATAGAAATAAATCTTGCTGATTGGCAAGAACTGTTTGTTAACTCAAGGAGATTTTAGGGTTGCCTACTCCTTTGAGTTTCTATAAATAAGAGCCTTGGGCTCATTATTTGTTTAACCTTTATTTGCTAAGCAAAATTGTTGCGCCGTTGTTGCCAGAGTTAGCTTGTTTATATCTATTCACTCTTGGATGAGAGTTCATTGGTTGATCGTAATTGTGCATGATTTCGTGCCTTTGCTGTCCCGACCTTTGTAATTCTTTGGAGAAGCTTGAAGAAATAAATCAGATGGCGCATGCTTGCTTGATCTAAATACTTGAGTATATTCAAAGTGTTGTTCTAAATAGTGCATTGTTTCAATCTCCTCCTTGGACAGGTGTCGTCGCCTCCTTGGATATTTTGTCATCGATCATTATCGTTTGATGTTGTTTAATGATTTGTCTTGCAGCCTGCACTTTGGACAGGTGTCGTCACCTCCTCGGGAATCCTGTTAGACAGGCCATCGTTCCTTGTTGTTTCCAGTGAGTTGTTTCCAAGCCTACACCTCGGACATGGGTTCCTCCTCCTTGGCAAGTCTCAAATCCAATTTACCGTAAGAGAGTGTTTACTTGTATCGAGCCCTATCTTGGTATATATTTGAGAGTTCAGAGCCTCGGCCATATTCCATTGAGATGGAGGATTCAAGTGATCCAACCCATCCATTTCACTCCTACGCCCTCATGCTCTGTTTATCTTGAGGTAGAATAGTTTAGAAGCTTAGTTAGTTGTAGTTAAGATCTGCAGAAACCAGAGAAAAGCTTAGCTACGGCGCATTGTGTTTATGCACCCTTGTGTCCTGCCACTGAGTAAAAAAGATAGGAACCTTAGTACACCCCTTTTTTACAGTAGAAAATCAGCAAAGAGAGATCTTCCTCTCTATAATCCGAAGAGCATGTACTAACACACTTGCAATAGCTGTCCGTTTCCAATAAGCACTCCAGAGGTGCTAATTGAAATGCCAACAAGTATGCAACCACAACTTCTCCAAAAGCCCCCTTCTCCAAATGAGCAAGCATCATTATATAGAAATTGTGTGAGAAGAAACCACCATTGGTTTCCCAAAACAACCTCCATAAACAACCAAGAATTCCAACGCCCAACTTGAGGAGAGATAAGAAAATAAAATATAAAATAATTCATTGCCTTCACCACCTTCACATGGGCGCCTAACTTTTGGCCAATCATCTTGGTCAATCAAGACACCTCCTTTGACTCCCAGTGGCCTTGATGACTCCAAATACGATCATGCAAGAACATGTAAAGGTTGTGGTACAAACATGCAATTATATGCAAGGCATGCAATTGAACATGCAAGCACATGCACCCCAAATGGTCCCCACCAAGAATTTGGATGCCCAAGAGGGGCATTTTCCCATTTTTTCCTTAAAAAATATTCATAAATGCATAACTCCCACCAAAATTACAATTACAATCTCATCCCAAGGGAAGTTACAAAGTTGAAAATCAAACATCTAAGCCCTTATTGAAAATAAAAAAAATAAAATAGCAATATTTTTGGTGATGCAAGATTGCTAGTACCCTTAGATGCTCCTGCATCTGACACCCGGGGTAGGAAATTTTTTGTGAATATGGATTCACAAAATGGAGTTGAGTGGTAGTACAACCCTTTTAGATTGCAAGCAATCCTCAACAAACTCCATTACTGAAATTGGTATCTGTAATTGATTCTTCTTTCTCCTCTTCCAACACTTAACTAGAACAAGCTTCCTTCTCTAACAACTCTGCTCTTCACTAAACCTCCTGAATGTGGAATCAATTCCACCATAAACTGACCACCTCCTCCAAGTCTATACTACACTCCCCTCTGATCTTGTGGGATTCAACCCACCATAGTCTAACCACCTCCACCAAATTGCACTTGCACTAAACTCTGCAATACCACACAAACCCTTCTCTACATACCATACATCACTAGCAAAATCTTCCTAAACTAACTCATCCATAACTTGCAAATTATTATCATTAGCAAATTTAATAAAATATGATTTACTATTTAAAATATCCCACCTTTGATAGGATATTTACTTATTGAATTTCGCCAAAACAAGATATTTGCAAATAACCAATTTTCAACAGTTGCAAGTAATTAAAATCCAGGATTAATTAATACTTCAAGAAATAGATAAAATTCATACCCGGATGACAACTTCTGATCTTGAAAGCTCTGTAAAACCCTGAAGGATGATCTCCAGGAAACTGATGAAAGCTCTGTGATAACCTGTGAGAATGCCCTTGGGTGATCTTCCACACTTGTAGACATTGTTCTCTCTGAGGGATTTCGCTCTCAAGAAAGCCTGAATCTTCAAACCAGCAAACCGTTTCTTAGTTCTCCAATTTGCACAAGTTTTTATAAAATAACAATGATAATGAAAAAGCCAATGGTTTTTGTTTTTATATTCCAAATCTCCATCCTGCTCAAATTAATAAAATAATAATATTTGCTTTCGATGCTTTAATACATTTGGCTTTTAAAATAATAATTAATAAAGCATCATTGAACATAATACTTTATTAATATCCATCCAACCCCTTATATCACCCTTTTAATAAGTCATCATTAAATATTAATATTATTAAAGTCAAATAACTTTAATAATATAATAAATGATTAATCCCTAATTAATTGCCCAACACCAGCTCAAATAGTGATCCAATCATATTTTCCAGATGTAGGCCTAATGACAATTGATCTAGATAAGACTTACTATAAATAGTAAGTATAGGCAATATAATCAAGTGACTTACTAAAAATAGTAAGTGGGAGAAATCAACCAGAACGACCCCTAGAAGGTCCACCATCAAAACATTGAGTCATTAAGTAGGAGAAAATTGAGATAAACATCTGAAAACCCAGCTGAGGAGCCATTGAACACCCTCAAAGGGTCCCTTGAACAACCCATTAGCTTACGGGGACCAGATAGTAGGCTAACCACTGTGTCTGACCACTTCCCAGGAAAAAGGGACATTATAGTTAGCCCTCCCCAAGATCGCTTGTCCCCAAGCAATCCTCACCTGAATAACCAGGTCCAACCTGAATGCCGAGATCCCAAACCAATCGATACAATGCTCTACCCCAGCTCCACTACAACCATTGGAGGAAAGTAGAACTAAACTCGGCAATCCTGTAAATCACTGTCCACAAAAAAATAATACCGCCAAGCATAGAAAATCCCAGAGACCACAATCCAACTAGAAGTTTGCCATACTCATCACCTACTAACCTCCCCTGCATGAATATGATATAACCTTCACCAAGTTGAAGATGGTGAAGCAACACACTGTAATCATCGCCAAGTATCACAACCCTCCACGGGTTTACTCCACCTGGATCCCATGGAAAAATTTGAAATTTGTCCTTCCTGTCACTTGATGGCTCCTGCTACACCATCCTAACTATACCAAGAATACCAAACTGCTCAAAACCTGCCCCTATATCATGTATCCCAATAGCATAAATACCTTGTAGAAGCAGCTTAGAACACCTGAAAAATTGTCCCCTTAATCCACAAAAGGAAACACTTCATACGAACTGTCCAACTCACACTTGCGTGTCTTCTGCATCATAGTCAAATCAAATGTGAGTGGGCTGAAAGAAAAATGGTGAGCACACCTCACCACACAATCCAGGTGAAACTCATTTACTTGCGTCAATGGAATGCCGGTATAGTCACATAGATTCCATATATCATTGCTACCACCAGACGATGACTCGCAACACAAATCATGTCGGACAGACCTTGCAATAGCTCTATAAACCTTTTCTGCAACTTTGATGGCAAGGGCTCTATCTGAAAGCAAATGGAGGTTGTCTGATTTTATTTCCTCCAAAGTGTGCTTGATAGTTTGCAAGCTTCGAATAGAAGTTTCAATCGAGACCTCGTACCGTCTCTCCTCAAATTTCGCTAACCAAAGGAGGTATTCGACAAACTTATATGTGCAATCAAAGTGAGATAGGGTTTGATCAACCTTATCTCCAGTGACCTTCAGCTGATCCTTCCATCCATGTGACTCATTAGGTTGTTGATCACAACCAGCAGCATAAAATGAAATTTCTGATTTGCTTCCAAGAGAGGGAAACATATCAGCATGGAAACCAATTTCCCCACTAGATGACACCCTGCATTCCCCCTATAAAGAAGATGGGACAGCATTGTGATCAATCACACAACTCTTTGCAGAATCCACCTTTTCATCACAAGACCTGTCAATAACATTCTTTGCATCACTTGAAATGGGTTCATCTTCAGGAACACCTGTTGCAACATACTGTTACATGTTATGCTCATCCAATGCACTCATCCCGTTGGTGTCACCTACACCTGTAAATGAAATGGATGTTTCCACATCCTCAATATGCACATTCCCACAATTTGTGAATGTATGCTCATCACTGAAGGCTGCCATAGATAGTTGAATGTTAGCTACGGGTGATGATGACCGCGCTAAGCTCAACTCCACTGTAAGCTCATCAATCCGAGTCTCTGACTCTTGAAGGGCTTTTTGAGTGCTCCTCAAAGAGAACATGGTGACCTCAAGCTCATGAGTGAGCTCATCAACCTCCTCTTCTTTCCTTTTTAGTGCATCATAATAAATCCCATCAAGCATGAGAAGATGATCTCTGTCTGATAGTAGCTGTAGGTAATTGTTTTTCATTACTCACAAGATACAAGTTTTACCTCCTTTTTTACTATTTCGACTTCGGTGTTCTCTTCTTCAATGTTCTCCATTGCACTTAACTCTTTGGTTGCTGCTGCAACCTCTATAATTTCATCCTTCATGTTTTTCAATAGACATTCCTCAGCTTCAGGTTCATCAATTTCTTCGCATTCATCTTCTTCTTCTTTCTCTATGCCACTTGTTTGACATCCTACTGCATTTTCTTTCTTTCCTGCAATCAAAATATCATTAGAAGGATAATCAAAATTACCTTCAAGTCTTTTTTTTTCTCGTTTTCTCCTTTCAATCTATTTTCTTAATTCGTCCACTTGTTGCTGCAATTTTATCATCCCAACTCTTATTTCTTCTTGCTTTCTCTCTCTAATCTTCAAATGCTGAATTCCCGAACTTGAAAGTTAAATAGTAAAAATAAGCTATTAAAATCTAGTTTGCCTTGAAGAATAATTTGTTCTTTTTATTAATTATAGTCATCATTTGTTTGTGTTGGTTGTTTTTTTTTTAAATGAGGTAAATCCAAAAAGCTACCTCAAACCTTGTCAAATAAACATGAAAAACATCAAGACAAGGATAAGATGTCCAAGGCACAAATCTTCTATAAATCCTTCATAATTCAAAGAGATAATGAAGGACAAAAGCAAACAAAATTATATCAAAAGTTTATATATTATAATATAATACAACCAAATACTGCCCTGTACAACATAGATCCACCAACTTCAAAAACTAATACATGTAAGTTGTAACTGTCACACATATAGATAGTCGCTGAAATAGCTACCATTGCTTAACTGGTCACCCTGCAACAAAAAATTAAATTTCTCATGCACAAAGGAAGAACTGTAATCTTAGTCTTCATTGGATGGCATATGGGGAGAAATAAATTGTGGTTTCTAATTGTCCTGCTCTTGGCCCCAAAGATATATGAATCATATTAATAAATATGCAACCACATAGGTAGATGTTGCTACCGATGACACTGAAAATATCAAGCCAAGTAACTGCAATTCACTTGCAAAATGTGGTGACAGAACAATGCTCAATCAATTCACCGGTTGACATTGGTGCATGCCAATTGTTGACACTTTCCCATGGTGGAGCAGCTATATTACATGCTCCATTGAGAAATGATGCATTAGAAATTCAACTAATTATGCAATGTATTTATTGCAACTTTTTCCAAGGGAATTAATCAACATGCATGGGAGCCCAAGTTCTGATTTCTGGGACTCTATTCTTTTACCCAGGATGCAAAGATAACATAATTAAATGATTTTTTTGTGAGCTGGAATTGCTGTTAGCTGTATTTGAACATCAGTTAGGCTTGTTCAACTTCTCTTAAAAGTGAATTCCAATGTCTTATATGTATGAGAAGATAATGAAATGTGAAAATAGCTTTAGAAAAAAAAAACAATTAGAGTTGAATATGGTTTGCTGGTTTCTTATATTTACAAGTTGTAGATTTGTTGTATAGTGATACTAAGACATGAATACTAGATCACAAGGACATCAGGAAGTGGTGTATGCAATTAACATTTATGTTATTGGTGGGATTTATTTGATTAAGTAGCAATTCGCTCATTTGTTTTTGTTCTATTAACTGGTTTTCTTTTTTCTGGAATTTGCAGTTGTATTCATTCATTTTGAGATTCCAATCTGTTGCTATAGAATTAAACATGCTAAATAGTATGTATGAATTGTGCTTTTTCTGTACACAGGAGAGGCTACGGTAGAACAAAACCATAGTAGTTCTAATGGCACAGAGGGAGATGAATCTCCTACAGATGATTTTCCTATTGTTAAGGATAGAGAACGACAAAATGAAATGTCTGAGTCACTTGACAAGAGAGACAAGAGAGGTACTAGAATGCCAATCTCAAATTGAAAAGTTTCAAAAGTATTGAAGGAACAAACCCTTTGATATTTTGCATGAAATGTTTATCAATCAGGATCGTTACATCATAATATTGAGCTTTAGTTTAATTGTTAATTCCTTGTTTCTGGAGTATTATGTTTAGTTTGTGCATTACATTATAAGAAGTATATGATGTATTATTATTTTATGCCTAGGGTTTATCACAATAGTTTAAGTTTAAATGATCCTCCATCAAGTGTAATTGATATATGGCATGCTACAATGACTTATAATTGTATATGAATATTGGTTATTCCATTGGCCCTGAGATGTTAAAGTTTGAGGGTTAAGCATTATTGTAATAACATGTAGATATTTGGTTATGCAATCAGAGATTAAAGCTTTTAATGATTGCAAGATAGAGCATCACACTTTACACTGTTTTTTTATGACTTGAAGGTTACCGTTATGTTTCCTTAGTTGGTAAGCAATGGTGTCACACACAATTGTGCTTGGTGCAGTGAACATGAAGTAAGGTGTAAAACTTCCCCCTTGATTATTACTAATTTTTATTTATTTTTATTAATATCAATTCACAACAATTACCAACTATGTCGACCAAGCATCTTCCATCTAGCACTTCTCCCATCACCATGGTGGTGACAACTCTAAACCATCACTTATATGCTTACACTCGAAAGTGATAAGCTCCCAAGTTTTGGGGTCATACCTAGACCTAGACCTAAACCTCAAGCATTCATTTGTGATGATGCTGCCTACGTATCCCTTTATATGAATCAAAGGCATTGTAGTTCCTACACCATTGACAAAGAGTTCATAATCTCCTTTTGTATGGGATCTTTAAACTTGTTTTAATTCATGACTGTTCATTAAGCATTAGCTATCAATTTAGTCCAATTACAATAGAATGGTAACAATTTGCCATCAAGTGTTGGTTCCATCTCAACCAATACCAATCATTAGTGTGCAAACACATAAAACCACATAGGGGTCAATTTCATTCCAAAGTCCCAAATTCACACACTATGATTGGCTTGAGCATAAATCACTAATACATGGGTGACTAGTTCATACACACATCATAAATACAACATTGAATAGATCATACACACATCATAGGTACAACAATGACTAGTTCATACACATCACATGTATAATAGTGACTAAATTAAGCATACATCACAGTGTGAATGATCCACACATACACATGTTTACACAAAACAATTGGCACCATGGAAGTCGATGCAACCTATTGTATGCATCATCCCACTACTTGGTTTACTAACACTATATCGTAAGCAAATCTCATCTGGAAAAGGAATGTTTGTGCATCTCATACTACATTGTGGGTCCTAATCCTTTCCAATCCATCACCATCTATGATGACAATCAAACATCTCATACTACTTGATGTCATCACAAGCAAGGGCACCGGTATATCAATGCAAACAATACTCAAGGTCATTTACACAAGTACACAATGAATGACTAACATATATGTAGTGAGTGATTGACATATACGTTATGGCTGACTAACACCTACCCTTTTAGTGCATCCTGGATAGAAAAAAGAATGTTGGTGCATCCCATACTACACCATGGCATATGTCCCATTTTTTATCTTAGTCTTTTGCACCAATTGTTATGATGGAAAATATCCCATACTACTTGCAATCATCATTGGATAAGGAATAAGTGTAACAAACACATCACATAAGGCCATTAACAAGATTCCCATAGCCTATCAAACTATCAATTCGATGGATTTTGATGTCTATTGTTGATAGGCCATTGATGACTAGCCTATCGAACTAGGAAGGAATAACATCTAACATATACCACCTAGTGGCCTTGGTGATATTGTCAACTAACCCCTTCACAATATGGGTAGCACTTGGTATCGATCACCTTCGTGCTATAGGTGACTGCTCACTAACCCTCAAAATACAACAACCGGCTCTAGTTTTCGTTACTTGCATGATAGGAGTAACAACTAGCTCAACCACTCCAATATCACATCTTGGATAGCCCTTGACAAATTTTCACCTCCATGATACATGTGAATGTCGATTAGTCCATAAGATACAATAGTAGCTCTAGACATCCATCATGGGCATAGTCGAACAACAATCTATTAATTGCTCGAGTATGAGAATTAGTTCTTACATGTGGGGGTTTTTCTAAAGTCCCACCCCAAATGGAACAATCTCTATGTAATAACCCCTTCCAATTTGAATGATATTTTTTGATTGTTTTTAGTTTGACATATGTACCATTTTGTCAAATACATTGGAGAATAATTGAGTTGATCATTTTCAATGGATTGGTATTTCCATTTCATTCAAGTAAAACTCAGAAAATAGAAGATTTGCACATTGCATTGTTACCATACAAGGACTCACTAAAAACACCAAGTGAGCTACAAATGCTTGTTACTGTATTGCTGAGTATTCAAAATAACCAGGGATATACATAATCAGAAATACATTTCAATGTCAAATAGCATCACACAGTGACCAATACTAAACCCTTATTATTTTTTATTTTTGGGCAGCGATAGAAACCACAATATATATAAATATATGATTAGAACTACCAAATACAATGCTCAAATTATAAATACCATTCTTTGATAAACTTTGAGCTGTTTGATGGCTACAGGTGAAGGTACATGCCTAACAATAAACAACTCTTTGAGTATGAAGGATGGCGGCATACACAATAGCAACGGACCACACTTAGACTCACATTTGGCAAGTTCTTTGGCACCCAACAAGGTTTAGTTACAGACTGCAAGCACCCACAACTTCTCCTTTTGCTCCCAACCACTCCAAACTAGGCGTCATACACGCAGACTCCCACGTTCCAAGTATTTGCAATTATGAAAGGAGAAATCAGGCCCAACAACCAACAATGAACATGCAGCTACATCAAAAAATGGAGCCTGCAACCCCTAGTAATCCTCACATCCAAACACTGATCATTTCGCCTCCTAATTGCAAACCTATAGGGGATGCAAGAGATAATGGCGACTACAAACCATAAGAATAACCACAACCATCAAATGTATATGCACAATATAAACCTCTAACCCCACTTCCCAACCAGGCTATCTCTAGGACTTCACAACAATTCATATATTTCAATGATAATTGACCTTGCTTTGCAAATGATTAATAATATACTCACAAATCTTCAGGTAAATCATTCAAACATCAAACTCTCATCACTCGTAATTGAAGATATAGAAAATCCCTAAATCTTCCTGTAAATCTCTAAACAATCCTTGAAGCGCAATGCACAACCCTTGGAAATGGAATTTTCTGCAAGTTGGCTTGGGAGATCTTTCACTCCTATATCGAGTTGTTCCTCATGAGGGTTTTTGTCCTTGGTGGAGTGGAGTATTTCCAGACTCTCTGGTCCTCCTGCAAAACCCTTAGAGCAAAATATTTTCTCAACATGAATAATACAAAATGAGCTCCAAATGCCCTTTTATATTTTTCCCAAACTCCACACCCAAATTCACATTTGAAATATATTTCATTTCTATCATTTCTCACCTTTCATTCTTTTAATTGTGGCACACAACTTTATAATATAACGTCCTTTTAAAAGTCACTTATATCTCCCTTTTTAAAATGACACTTAATATTATAAAGTGTACTTTAAAAATCACTTATATCCTTTTAAATATAAAGTCCCATTTAATTTATTAATAATGCATAAAGATAAATTATTTAATTTATTTTTATTATTTAACGTTATTAATACTTACACCTCGGACCATAATCACGCCAAGATAGAACTAGGATATAAATATGCCATCATGCACAAAATAGTAATTTTGCCACTGACCATACTAGAGACCCAGTGACTTACTATAACTAGTATGGTCCAATTGTCTAAATGAGTCTCAGGAAACACACTGTGAGAACCCCTGGTAACTATGAGCTAGGAAAAACACCGACTAAGCTCAAAGTGACTTTATGCATCAGAAGTGTTTTAAAAAATAAAATAAATCTTTTTGGAGTAATCAGACTTAGTTAATTTATAAAGTGATTTTATATAATATTATTGGAAAAGCTTCCGAAAAGGATATCATATTTTTTTAGTTCATTTGAATCATTCTAGCTATTGTTTATTTCTCTATTGGAGATTTGTGCATGTGGCCAAATTTCTCATCAAAGGGATGAAAACCCCAATGGTTTCTTGATGGACGAAAACTCGAAAGGTAGTGCGATTCCAACCAAGGGTTGACAGTGTGCTAAAGATTTGGGATTTGGGGATGAAAACCCTCAGATTCCATTGGAGCAATTTCGTACAAAGTTGTCTTTGTGTTGAATGTTTGCAAATAAGGGTTTGTAGCATAACAATCTATTTATACGGTTTTTACAAGTTGCCAAGTGTGTTGGTACAAAGTTATTTAATTTAGAGACAAAAAATAAATTTTGTAAGTGAAAATATATGTGAAATTATTGTGTCATGTGTGCAAGTGGATTTTGAATAGAAGTACAAGTCTTGTGTGTGCTTGTGAAATTAATTAAATATTGCTTTGGTTAAGTGGTACCCAACCGTACCACTCCATACCCCCAAAGGAGGTTGTGCTTACTTTGGGAACTCATTACCAAGGGAGGCGATGCATATGGTAAAGGTTTTAAGACTTTCCAAAACTTGTTGTAGCCTTTAATAGACCCCACAAAGACTATCACAGCCTATTTGAAGCTGTTTCTCCAAGACAAAAGGTGAGATACTATCACAAGTGGGAAACATAGCAAGAATTAAGGCTTCCATACAATTTTAAATGGTCAGTGTTGTTGATTTGGAGCTGACATGGATTGTGGGAAAGTCTTCCTATAAGGTCAGCAATTTGGTTCTTGAATATTGAAAATTAATTAATTTCATTGTTATTGTTTGAAAAAAATTTATGTACTATTTTGTAACAACAATATATTGGAAGCATATAAAATCTCTATTAAATATTTTTAATGCAATAAATTTGATTTGAATGATGATGTACATTTCTATGAGGAATGGGAGTGATTTTTACATTGGTTTTATGAGATATCTCTTAAATACAAATTAAAACAAAGATTACAAACAATCAACCTGCAAAGTGTTCAACAAAATGCATGAGCCTCAAAATAGATGAAATTTGATGAAAGTTGGTTTAAAATTTAGCTTAGTATATTACAAAATACCTAACCTTATTAGCCGATAGGCTATATATTGTAAGAAGTTTCTGCCGAAACCTGTCTCACGCCTGGTTACCACTCCCGTGAAACAATTTCAGCTCGCCGTCATACAATTTGCTTGTTTGTTCCTCGCTGTCTTGCATTTAATTTGCAGATCTCCTAAATCAGATTTTTGACTGGCATTTAATATGCAGATCCAAATGGAATCGGATTTCCATCTCGCTTGAGCCCTAAAACCCTGATATTTTTATCCTCTTTATTTATCGATTAAATCGACGACTGTAGGTAGATTGTTTGGTGGGGTGGTGCAACGATCACAGAGTGGGCACGCCGTGGATGGCTATGCACGCTCCAAAGGCATGGGAGCCTGCGTTTTTACCTTCGCTGTTGGCGGTCTCTCTGTGATCAACACCATTGCAGGGGCTTTCAGTGAGAACCTTCGAGCCATATGCATCGTCGGGGCCCCCAACCCCAACGACTATGGAACCAACCATATTCTTCATCATACCAATGGCCTTCCAAACTTTAAACAGGAGTATCGCTGCTTTCAGACTGTAACATGCGCTTAGGTACCCTCCTGCTCTTGCAATCATTTTCCTCTGCTTTTTCTTGTTTCAGATTTCTCTTTCCCAAAACTGAACTCTGTTCTTTTTTTGTGTGTTTTTAGGGTGATTGTGAACAATTTGGATGATGAAAACGAGCTTATTGACCATGCGATAGAGCAAGCCTGTGCATATCAGCATCAGCTGTAATGACAAAGTACGGAGAATCCCAGGTGGAAAATATATAATCCTGTTTAGAGAAATACCTGCAGGAGAAGAAATTAGATTTGTTCTGTAACTGGTTTTGAAACCATGTCTTCCTTGTTACCTTCCATCCCTTAAGCTCTTATTTATGTTTGTTCCCTGCATAGGCTTTATTACTACTCTTTCCCTTGTGTGGTATTCACTGCACTTGCAGGATAACATATCTCTGTCATTTTCCATTTATCCTGAACAATCGTTCCTCCAAAAGATCATATTTTTTGTTTGTCTTCTACGTTTATTATGCCCCTTCCCTTTCTCTATGTAAAATCCTACATCTATATCCTGGTTCCTCTCTCACTTCATTCCCTTTTTATCAATCTTGTCTTCATTCCTTGGTAAAACACGGTTTGATGCCATAGAAAAGATCTTGATAAATCTGGCTCACATTTTTTTTTATATATCTCAGTGCTTATTTCAATGTTGTACCATGTACATCAGAAGTATCACTACTGTAAAGATATTTTACTTATTGCATCGTTGGCCAAGAAATGAAGCTATGAGGGAAAGATTAAGAGCATTAGTTCCAGTTATGCAGGGAAATCGTGAATGAAAAATGCTCTACCTAAACCTACTTCTAATTATCCATGTAGATAGTGTGGACAAAAATATTGTATAATATTAACCAGCTCTTCTATGTAGGAGACAATATCAAAACTTACCATATGAGAGACAAGCAATCCATTCATTTGGGTTGTGGGTGATAAGATTTGCTGCTAAGATTTGACAGCTTAATAAACCATAATATCTCTTAGTTTTTTCCTTGTCTGAATGTGGTTTTAGTGCTAGCGATGTATGTAAACTGCCTTATTAAGTAGTTAATGTTTGACCAAAGGATTAAGAACATTGAAGCTGATAATGTACGGTCAGGTAAAGATTATTCAGTAACTTGTTTGAAGCTTAGATTCCTTCTATAGTCCATATAGATAAAATGTAAAGACATATGTCAATGATCTTGATTAGTTCCAGCTCTCATAATTCTTGCATTCAATTTCTATGATAATTACCATTGTGTGCAAAAGGCTAGAGTTCTTGGCACAAATTTTCAGCCACAATTTACAACACCTATAGTCTAAAAACATGTTGTGGCAGCTACAGAAGATATATTTATCTCTAATGCTCAATTAGATATAGCTGCACAAATGATAAAAGCAGTGAATCTCTATGGTTATCTGTTTCTCTTCATTTGCACTATTGTTTGATCAGTCTGAAAATACAAACATTTGGGTAGGAGTAATAGATTCTTGATCAATATGTGTGTGTGTTGCTTTTTAGCAAAAAATGGAATAAGAATAATTCTTACTTAAATTTGAAGAATCAGAAATGAATTATTTGAATAGCCAAAGGCAAGGCTTGTCACACATCCACACTTGACATGAGAATTCAAAGAGGCCAGATTTGGCATACCAAGTGTAGATCTTGTACATCAGATGGCTCTGGAGTTCTTCCAATGTTTGTAGCATAACAAAAGAATGATCTACTTTACATCAATTGATATTCAGTAGGCCGCAGTTCCTGAAATCAGATCAGCCAAAAGGAAATATGATGTACTATATCTTAACATTATTGATATAAAGATCTTGTGTGTAGATCACCAACCATTACATAAGTATGCACTAAGCTATCTGGAAAAGTAGATCAAAATAATTGGTCCCCATCTTTGTGTTTTGTCCAAAAGGCTTGCTTGTGTGGCATTTGTTCTTTGAATATTTGCTTGTCTGGAAAAGAACTTTACTCTTGTCAACTACCTTGTCTCATGCAACATTGGCACAATACTTCTAAATTTCATGAATGCATTAGATAGATTCAAATCTATAGATGCTTTGTTTGAGCTGTTTGATGAGGTGATCATTGACATAGGACCACAAAATATGGTTGAAATAATTACAAATAATGTTGCTACTTGTGTTCTACTAGGAAATAACTGATGCAAAAGTATATTGTGCTCTGTTTAGCAGCCCATGCACAACACACTATCTTGATTTGGTCTTAGATGACATTGGAAAACTTAACGAGGTTAAAGAGCTTTTGCTGAAGGGCTACAGTATTATGAAATTCACGTACAATCGCATCAAGGTGTTGAGTGTGATGTGAAACTTCACATAGGTGTTGAGTGTGATGTGCACCTTCACAAAGGACAAAAGAATTCCTTTCATCAGGTGTGATGAAGTTCACTATTCATTTCTTTGCAATGCAAATTCTACACCAACAAAAAATGAAGATTGTAGGGAGACTGGTTTTGGTTTTTTTAATTTGAAACAAAATTCTGCTGTGAAAGGGTTGTTTCAATTTTTTCTGTCCATTTTTTTTCATCGACATTGTTGACAGACGACACAATTTGAACAAAATCTTGATGTAAGTCACTTGCCATGATTTTCTTATAATTTTCTATCGGCGTAACCCTTGCACCCCTTCTGGTGCAAGTGCTAGTTCAATAATACTTATATTTTTTTGCCTAATCTTAAAGAATGCCATCTAAAGATCAACCCAAAATGAAATATAGCTGCAACAATTGGACCATCCGTAACAAATAAAAATACCTATTGTTCACATCATTAGATCCTATTGACCTAATTTTTATCTCATTATTAGATATGAGTTATCTGATTTCCTTAACTCATTCATAACCATCTAGTACAAATTTTGGCCTCAAACTAAATCCTATTGAAGAGAGAAGGTTGAATAAGTTTACAACACACATTCTTTATTAGATAGATATAAGGTCAAAATATCTAACTTTATTCAATAATACTTATAGTTTTTTCTTACAAATGACAGGCAATTTTAAAGATTGTCATCTCAAGCTCAACCCAAATTAGACACATAGCCACAGCAAGTGGACCATCCGTAGAAAATAAAAATACCCATTGTTCACCTCATTAGATTATATCGACCTAATTTTTATCTCATTATTAGATATAACCATCTAGTTCAAATTTCAACCTCAAACTAAAGCCTATTGAAGAGGAAGGTTGAACACGTTTAGGAATAACCCCAAACCTTGGAGTTATCCCCTAGACTCCCCCCTATGGACTTGAGGTCATAGGGGTATCCTTCACCCAAAGGTTGCTTGCATACCCACTTCCAAATTGAATTGAATGTGAGAAAAATCACAATGCAACACAAACAAAGAAAGTCAATAAGCACAAATAACACAGATATTATGTGGAAAACTTGGTAAAATTATATATAGACCTTGTAGATTGAGGGTTGGAAATTGGTTGTCACCTCGAGAGATAGATCGGAAAAAAAAATCGGGATGACCTCACGATAGAAAAATAGGGTAGTTTTTGTCGATTAGCGATGAAGAAATGAAGTTGGGTGGAAGAAAAAGGGAAATGGAGGGTAATGGGATGAAGAAAATGAGTGGGGGGTAGGGATAGGGTGAAAAATTAGAGTTTTGGGAGCTATATATAGGCATAGTAGGGTCATTTTATCCTCATTTGCACTCTATCAAGATAATATGTTCAAAGCCTCCAAAGCTCAAAGCAGTTGGCGAGATGGTGGAGATTTTGGTAGCAAGTCATTGTTCAAAGCGTGTGCAAGAGTTTGGGTGGGATGTTAGCTCAAGCCGTGTGATATGTACCTAACTTTCAGGTCCTCAAGGGTAGATCTAGGTGCATTAAATGCAAATAGATTTAGGATAAAACAAAAGCATGCCAAGTTAGAATGGCGCATTTGAGGCACACAATTATGCAATTGAACAAAAAAAAACCACTAGCAAAGATCTCATATTTTATTTCTAAGAAAATATTCGTTGTTAATGTGCAAAAAGTGACTTTGCATAGCATTAGACATCTGAGTTGCATAGTCCTTGTCGAGCAGAACTTTCCAAAAATGAAAAGTTCAACTCATGCAATTACATGTCAAACACACGTCAAAATTACTATACATAGTAACTCCAAAAAAATCGTCTTAGTTGAAAACGCCTTCAACATGGCAGGGGGGCTACAATAGCCCCCCTGCAATCTCTTGCCATTTCAACCTTCAATTGAATTGAAGGCCTTGAATCGCACAAAGCACATACTTGAGTCACTACCATGGTACTCAATGTTGGCTATTTGTCATTGTGGGAATAAATAAAATTGAATTCACTTACAAACATTCTCCCACTTGAAGTCAAATTTCTAACTTGCAAAAAATCCCTCATACTAAAAGACCAATGCCAATGTTGCCCATCATCAAGTAAAATGCAAGTCTTGAGAAGTCTACACTAGATGAACTCTCTACTAATGGGCTTTGCCATAATATCTGTTTGGTCTATATTAGTGAGTATCTTGGCCAAAGATATATGTCCTCCTTCCACCACCTCATGCACAAAGTGATATTGAATTTCAATATGCTTTGTTATGGCATGTCATGCCAAGTTTCATGCTAAGTGTAAAGCACTTTAGATGTCACAATACAACACCATGCTATCTTGCTTTACTTGCAATTCACCTAAAAGTCTGTGAAGCGAAATTGCCTCCTTGCTAGCTTGTGTTGTCATGTATTTAGCTTTAGTAGTAAACATTTCCACCACTGTTTGTAACTTTGATACCCAACTAACTACACCTCTAGCTAAGAAGAAAACATAACCTACAGTGGAATTTCTCTTATATTTGTCTCCACCAAAATCCACAACCACATACCCATTAACTTGAAGACTACTCCCACTATAATAGATAGTTTCATTAGAAGTGCCATTCAAATAACCGAGGATCCACTTCATAGCCATCTAATGCTTAGTACTTGGATTTTTCATGAAACGATTGACTACTCCCACTGCTTGTGTAATGCTTGGTCAAGTGCATACCATAGCAAACATAAGACTTCCAATTGTTGATGTGTCGTACATGAGACATTTGTGTCTTCTCCTCTTCTCTACTAGGGCACTGTTCTGAAGACAATTTAATGCGAACAAGATATGGAGTACTGACTAGTTGTGCATTTTGCATATTGAAGTATTGCAAAGCCTTCTCCACATAAGTTTTTTGTGACAACCATATTTTCCTATTATTTTTGTCTCCGTGTATTCTCATTCCAAGAATCCGATTTGCATCACCTAAGTCCATCTCAAACTCCCTAGCAAACTAAGCTTTCAAATGAATGGTTTTATACATGTTAGAACTTGCTACCAACATGTCATCAACATATAGAAGCAAAGTAATAAAATTACCATCATCATACCTTTAAAAGTAGGCACAATGATCAACCTCACATTTATTGAACCCAAACTCAACATAAGGAATAAAATTGTGTACCAACACCTTGGTGCCTGTTTCAAACCATACAACATTTTTTTCAACTTGCAAACAAGATTCTCCTTGTCTTTTTCCTCAAAGTGTTTTGGTTGTTGCGTATGAGAAAGTTATTTTAACATCTAATTTGTATTACTCCAAATCAAGAATAACAACAAGAGCTAAGACAACTCTAATAGTACTTAATCGAACAACAAGTGAAAAAAAATCATCAAGATCAATCTGTAATGTCCCCTTTTGGGAAACCCCTAATTCTTGCCCTATAAACACAAGCTAATGTAGTTAGGGTTACAAAATATCAATTAAATGCTTTAAGCTAGATAAATCTTGGTTTAGGTCTTGCAATCATGTTAGATAATATTGGAATATAATTTATATAATTAGACATATATAATAAATGTTTATCTATTCAAATCATGCAAATATCTAAGTAACGTAAACCACATAATATTTATAACTCGCATTGGGAGTTGGATAATAAGAGAACGTGGATGACAAGCATGATAGGTCCGCAACTATCTTACCAAGCCCAAGAGCGGATATACCATCCCTCTTGTCCCTCAAGAGGCGCATTTAGACATATCAGATGGGGTGGTCTACTTGGTGGACAACTTGTATCTGCATTCCCTACCCTTGCTACCTTATCCATTCCTCTTATGACCGAAATTTCTTTAATTTCATCTCAACCACCAATCCATGTGGAGGTTGGGGAGAAGGGCTTACCATAGGCAGTCCGTAGACACCCCCTCCTATGTCCAAGAGTGGATATCACCCCCTTGGCTCCAAGTGGCGCACACAAACATCCATCAAGGAGTGGCGTACCTAGGAGGACATCTAGTATCTGCTCAACCTACTAGTATTTTCTCCCTAGGTCCTCCCATGGTTGTTTGATGAGAATAATAGATATAAATAACAAAATATATATAATTGCATACAATAATTATAATAGAGCATACCACAAAAATAATAAATATAAATAACAAAATATATAATTGCATACAATAATTATGATAGAGCATACCACAAGAATAATAAATATCAATAACAAAATATATAATTGCATTCAATAATTATGATAGAGCATACCACGATTTGTTGACTCAAACCTGCCCACGTGCTATTAATAATTGTGGTATTCTTATGCCTGAATTATGAGTATGTTTCTAAAGATATTTGATGATCTAATAGTCAAAAAATATTCTTTCTTATTGTTGATTCGATCTACTCTTAACACTCAGAGGATTTCATTAGCGTAGATCAACAAATAGAAATATATTACCATACTTATATTAAAGCATCATAGATTCTTATAAGGCCTCATAATTGTTGTAAGCATTACTATTGAACAATCTTACATATATTTACATATATGTATATATTTTGTAGATATGTATATATACACATATGTGTTCCTTGCCTTATATCAATTAGTATATATACAATTCTCCTTTTCTTATGTTAGCACTTATATATATGTACTCTCTAGTCTTATGATTTACGTCATATTTATCTATGTATATATGCTTGTATACTTATCCAATAATATATGCATGTTAAATGGCTTTATATTCAGTCACAAATTGTATTGTTGTTGCTGCTATTATGAAATATCCTCTATTTCTTATTTCATTCAATCCCCTTATTGTTATTTTTCCCTTTTTCCTCTTATCCATCCTATTCTCCTTTTAGAACCATTCCCTTTAAAATGCTTGCTAGGGATGTGTCTTTTAAGTTAGTCATTTTATGTACTAACCGCTGCATTTAGGGATTTGTTAGGAATTGTTGCATTGTTTGGGGCTAATAACAATGATCGTTGTCATAGCTTTGACTAATGCTTGTCCTTCTTGTTTGCTTAATTAATTATGAGGGCCACACCGCCCGAAGCCCACACAAATCACAACAATAGATACCAACATAGAAGATGTGAGATGAAAAATAACTCACTTTCAATTATTTTTGGAAACTGAAATTACAGATTCAAAAATTACAACACTATAGCCTCATGGGCTTGATTCATCACAACAAAATCAACTCTAAAAACAAACTATATTATTCGGAGCCACAATCCGCACTAATGGAGCCCCCCTCCTACAACCCCCACTTAACCCTTTTTATTTTTACCCAATAACCGCCTTAGAATGTCCTAGAAAGCTCAACTTTCCCTTTTGTTTTGGTGCCAAAAGTCTCGTTGTTTGATTTCTTGCCTAGGAAGAAATTTTAATGAAATTC
This sequence comes from Sequoiadendron giganteum, assembly GCA_007115665.2. NCBI lineage: Eukaryota > Viridiplantae > Streptophyta > Pinopsida > Cupressales > Cupressaceae > Sequoiadendron > Sequoiadendron giganteum. The sequence continues at coordinate 602,096,319 of CM021108.1, read as the reverse complement.
ACTTTTTAATGATGTAACTTCGCAGGGCCATAACTTTTGATCCGGGTGTCCGATTTTCTATTATAACATATCGTTGGAAAGCTTTCGAAGAAATCTATAACGTTAAACCCATCGAAGATTGGCTCATCAACTTTCAAGCTGTTTCGGGGCCTCTAAGGTTTTCATATATGAATTTGAAGCTACATTGGAGAAATTTCTCGGGACGGAAACTTTAATGTCTTCCAAACCGTGCAAGGTATTGAGACAATTCTTTCACAACCAGAAATTTTTTTCAGTTTTGCTCCTTGGGGTAAATTTTCAAGTCCATATGTGTTTGTTTTGGCCGACTTACTAAAAATAGTAAGTGACCATTTTTCGCCTTTTCTGACTTCTGACTGTCTTACATCCCTTAAGTGCCATCATGGGACTCAAAACAACTAAAGAAAATAAGAAAAAAATATTTTTTTGGGTGATGCAAGATTGCCCTACACCATTGGATCATCCTGCATCAGACATTCAAGGTAATTTGAAAAGTGACCTTGTCACTTCTCAGGAGCTAGAGGGAAACCAAGACAGTTAACCTCAACCTCATACAACCACGATGAATCCTCAACAGGCCTTCCTCACCAGTTCCCCAAGTAATTTCCATACTACCTGTTTCTTGTGCTTCTACCCACACGACTATCCAAAATTTATTCTATCTCCTCCTTTTCTGAAGTAGGTGCTGGAATATTCCACTATGCTTCCATTATTTCTTCATTAATTCCTCCTTCATGATATTCTATTAAATATGAGATGTTAAACACAAGTAAAATGTGAATTCCATCAAGCAACTCTACCTCATAAGCATTTCCTAAATCATGCTTCTTCGGGATCTTGGATGGTCCAAACTTCTTCATCTTTAACTTGTTGTATGTACCAATTGGAAACCTTTCCTTTCACAAATGAACCATGACTTCATCTCCTACCTGGAACTCCTTATACCTCCTTTTCTAATCCGCCTTAGCCTTATATTGTGAGTTCATCTTATTGATATGTTTCTTTACCTCTTCATGCAAATTCTTCAGGTGCTCAACAAAATTTTCAGCTTCAACACTACTCTTCTCCCCCTTATCCATCTTTCTCAATTCAAAAGTAGTTCTTGGACTACTCCCATACACAATCTAGAATGGTGATTTACTAGTGCTCCTATTGATAAAATCATTGTAAGAAAATTTTGCTTGCAGTATAATAAAATCACATCCCTTGGGCTTATCTCCTACTAAGCGTCTTAGCAGGTTACCCAAACTCCTATTCACCACCTCCATTTGTCCATTAGTTTGTGGATGGTATGCAGAACTGAACTTCAAATCTATCTTCAAATTCTTCCATAATGTCTTCCATAATGTCCTCCAGAAATAACCAACAAATTTGGTATCTCTATTTGAAATTATACTCTTCGATAGACCATGTAGTCTCACTGCCTCTCTGAAAAACAACTCTGCAATATGAACATCACTGGTCTTATGACATGGAATGAATGTTCCATCTTTGAAAATCTATCCACCACCACAAATATGGAATCATGCCCTCTATGTGTCCTTGGGAAGCCAAGAACAAAATCCATGCTAATATCCTCCCATGGCCTCGCAGGTAAAGGTAATGGACGATACAATCCAATATTTTGGCTTGTTCCTTTTGCCATCTGACATACTCTGCAACTTTGTACAAACTTCTTCACATCATGTTGTAATTGTGGCCAGTAATAATTTTCACTAACAAGAGCAATGGTCTTATCTCGACCGAAATGTCCATCCGATCCTCCACCATGCTTCTCCTTGATTAGATTCTCTCTCATAGAACTCCTTGGAATGCACAATTGTCTTCCTCTAAACAACATCCCATCTTGGATTAAGAAATCCAACCATCTTGTCCTATCCAATGTAACAGGTTCCAAATAAGCCTCCCAAGCTTCTTCAAAGTTTGGATCTTTATGATACAAACTCTTGAGTTCATTGAATCCAACAACCTCTTTATTCATCTCTATCAACAAATTTTGTCTTCTACTCAAGGCATCTGCAACTCCGTTTGACCTTCCACTCCTGTGCTTCAAAACAAAAGTATAACTCTGCAAAAACTAAACCCATTTTAAGTGCCTTTGATTTAAAACTTTCGTTGACTATTGAGATGCTACAAAGCCTGGTGATCAGTATATAAAACAAATTCTTTTGGCAACAAATAGTGTTTCCATTTCTTCAAATCCTAAACCATAGAATAAAACTCCTGATCATAGATAGAATATTTTTTCTTAGCATCATTCAACTTCTCACTAAAATAGACAACAAGCTTACCTTCTTGACTCAAAACAACTCCTATGACAATGCCACTAGCATCACAATCTACCCGAAAGACCTTATTGAAATATGGAAGCTCCAAAACAAGTTGCTCTGTGACTTTCTTCTTCAACATATCAAAACTTTTTTCTACTCGTACAATCCATTTAAAATCCTCTCTATCCCCTCTCATTGCTTCAGTTAGAGGTGCACAAATACTATTGAAGTTCTTAATAAAATTTTGATAAAAACTTGCTAGACCATGACATGACCTTACCTCTGTAACACTCATCAGGGTAGGCCATTCAATGATAGCTCTCACCTTCTTTAGATCCATTTTAAGACCGTCTACTAAGACAACAAATCCCAGATACACCAACTCTTTCTTCACAAAACTACATTTATTCAAATTAATCAATAAATTCTCCTCCTTTAGCTTCTCAAAAATTCTTCGGATATGCATCAAGTGCTCCTCCAATGTCTTACTGAAAATCAAAATATCATCCAAATAAACAATAATAAATTTTCCCAAAAATTCTTTCAATACCTCATTCATAAGCCGCATAAATGTGCTCGGTGCATTGGTTAGCCCAAAAGGCATGACTAACCACTCGTACAAGCCCTCCTTGGTTTTGAAGGTTGTCTTCCATTCATCTCCTTCTCTAATTTGGATCTGGTGATATCTGCTCTTCAAATCTATCTTTGTGAAGTACTCATCTCCACTCAAGCAATCCATAATATCATCCATCCTTGGCAAGGGAAATCTATACTTGATAGTAATCTTGTTGATATCTCGGGAGTTTGTACACATCCTCCATTCTCCATCCTTATTCAGTGCTAGTACTGTAGGTACTGCACATGGACTCAAACTCTCTTGAATCAATCCCTTCAGCAACAACTCTTGCACTTGTCTGTTCAACTCTTCTTTCTTCGTTGGAGTCTTTCGATGGGTTGCCTTATTTGGTAGACTGGCTCCAAGAATCAAATCCATCTGATAACTAATCTTCCTTATTGGAGGCAAACCTCCAGGTACATTATCAGAAATAATTTCCTAAACTCATTCAACAAATTTGAAACCTCTACAAGTACCTCATTAGTATTTTCTTTATCAACTTTAGGGATCAATGCGAAACACAGATGCTCATGCTTCATACCTTCTAGGAACTTTATTCCATCAACCAAACAAATTCTTGCATTATTGGATACATTTTCCTCTGCCTCTTTCAAGGCCTTCAACTTATGACGAACTCCATCCTTTGTCAAAGAATAGGTGTTGGTATGTCCATCATGTACTGCTCGTCGATCAAACTACCACGGCATGTCCAACAACATATGACAAACATCCACATGAATAATATCACACAATACCTCATCATGGTAATTTCCAATCTTGAATTTTACTAGACATTGTTCATTTACCAAACCTTTATGGTCCTTCTACAACCAAGCAATTCGGTATGGCCTTCTTCTCTCCAACCGCAACTTACTTACCATCTCTTTCGAAACAAGGTTATCAATACTACCTCCATCAATAATAACATTGCAAACTTTACCCTCACACTTACATCTGGTGCGAAACAAATTCTTCCTTTGAGTTGGTTATTTCTCCTCATTTAGCAAGGCTCTTCTAGTAACAAGAACCTCTCCTCTTTTTGCATCCTCGAAATGTGAAGACTCAACATATTCATCTACATGTGCAACTCATACATTACCCTTAGGTCTTCTATTTGTCCTTCCTTGATGTCGAGGACACTCATAGGCTCTATTTCCTTCTCCACACTGGAAACAGCTTCCACGAAAACCTCCTCTTCCTAGTCCTCATCCAGATCTTCCCCTTCCTCTTTGGTCTCCATTATTCTGATCATGAGGACGGTAGGTGTTATCTCCATTTTGGTTCTGGCTGCTATTGGATCCTTCACCCTTCTTTTGATCTTCATTTCAACCTCCATATGACCGTCCACTAGTCTTTCCACCACGACCCCCACCTCTTTGCTTGCTTTCAAATATTCTATTCAACTTTTCTTCTACCTTCAAAGAAAACTGATATGCATCTTCAATGGTAGACATTCTTACCAAACCCAACTCCTCTTGAATACTCGGCTTCAACCCATTTATGTAACGAGCAAATTTTTCCTTGTTGGCCTCAGAATGGCTTGTTCTAATAAAGACACGGTATAATTCTTATGTATACTCCTTGATAGATTTTCTCACTTGTTTCAACCCTTGCATCTTCTTCAACAAATCTAGCTCATAGTCCACAGGAATGAACTATCTTTTTAATGTGTCCACCATCCGATCCCATCTGGTTATTTTCTCTTTTCCTCTTCGATTTCTTTCTAGTTCTACCTCTTTCCACCAAATATTTGCATGACCCTTGAGCTTGGTCTTTGCAAATTTGACCCTCTCAGGATCTTCCACCTCATCATACTCAAAGTATTCCTCCATATCGTTGATCTAATCAATCTACTCTTCTGGGTTGAGATTGCCAAAAAATGTAGAAACATCAATCTTTGGTCTTTTCCCAATCTTAGAGATGGCCTTAAATAATTTGTCTTGCTTTGGATCTTCTGCTTCTTGTTCTTCTTCGAACTATTCCTCATTTTCAACTTCATCTTCATTTTCATCTCCTCTTCTTGGCTCAAACCCTTGTCGCAACTCCTCTTGCAATGCTTGAACTGGTCTCTACATGGCTCTAAAACCCTCTTTTGGTACAATCATTTCTTCCACCACCACCGTTTCTTCATGAAGGTATTCTAATCACTTTTTGTAGAAACCCACAACCAGAAGTCATGGTGCAAACTGCCTCACATTCGGTGATCTGTTTACACACTCAAGAAAACTTGCTCTGCTACCACTTGATGAGGGTCACATCGTCTGAAGCCCACACAAATCACAACAATAGATACCAACACAAAAGATGCGAGACATAAAATAACTCTTTCAATTATTTTTGGAAAATGAAATTACAGATTCAAAACTTACAATGCTACAACCTCATGGGCTTGATTCATCACAACAAAATCAACTCTAAACAAACCATATTATTCAGAGCCAAAATCCGCACTAATGGAGCCCCCCTCCTACAACCCCCACTTAACCCTTTTTATTTTTACCCAATAACCACCCTAGAATGTTCTAAAAAGCTCATCTTTCCCTTTTGTTTTGGCACCAAAAGTCGTCGTTTGATTTCTTACGTAGGAAGAAATTTTAATTAAATTCACTTTTTAGTGAAGCAACTTTGTGTGGCCATAACTTTTGATCTGGGTGTCTGATTTTCTATTATAACATATTTTTGGAAAGATCTCGAAGAGATCTACAACGCCGAACCCATCAAAGATCGGTTCATCAACTTTTCGAGCTGTTTCAAGGCCTCTAAGGTTTTCATATTTGAATTTGAAGTTGCATTGGAGAAATTTCTTGGGACGAAAAAATTAATATCTCCCAAACCGTGCACGGTATTGAGATGATTCTTTCATGATCGGAAATGTTTTTCAGTTCCACTCCTTGGGATAAATTTTCAAGTCCATATGAGCCCGTTTAGGCCAACTTACTAAAAATAGTAAGTAACCATTTTTCGCCTTTTTTGACTTCTAACTATCTTACACCCCTTAAGTGCCATCATGGGACTCAAAACAATGAAAGAAAATAAGAAAAAACATTTTTTTTGGGTGATGCAAGATTGCACTACACCACTGGATGCTCCTGCATCAATTAATTATTATGCTTCTTTTAGTGATCATTGCTATTTAAGGATGGTTAGTATACCTCCATAGGAATCAATGCCTTTAGATTCCTTTACTTGTTGTTTAGTATATTTTATTTAAATATTTCTTGTTTGATATATTTTTTTTTTCTTGTGAATATTATCATTATTCTTATGATATTTATAATTAATAATTTGTATTGTTTAATAGTTATATTGTAATTATAATGCTATCATATGATAATTATAATTATAATAATATTTAAATTTCTAATATTTATTTTGTTAATATTTATAATATTATATTATGATTATAATTATAGTAATATTAAATTGTTAATATTTGTAAATATGTAATTTGTCACTTATTTTATTTATTTGCATCTCAACACTTAGTTACTTTAATGTTCTATTTTGGGGACATGACACAATATCAAAATTTTGTGCATACCCTTGGCTATCAACTAAGCTTTATGCTTTTCCAAGTGACCATTTGTGTCCTTTTTAGTTTGAAGACCCACTTGTTACCAATAGCTTTTCACTCCTTAGGAAATGACACAAGCTCCCATGTCTTATTCTTTTGTACAGATTCCATCTCCTCTTCTATGTCAACTCTCCACTTGCTTGCACATTTAGCTTCACAAGCCTCCTCATATTAACTAGGTTCACCAACATCAATTAGTAATACATAAGCATAGTTACAAGTAAGAGAGTGCATTTCAAGTGGTTTAGATACTCTAGTGGATCTCCTTACAAAGGGTGAAGTAACATCCTATGTCTCATTTTGTTGATGTTTATCTTGTTGATTTTCATTTGGTACATGCATATTGTCATCATAGTTTTCCACCTCTATTGGAATAGCTTTTGTACTTTGTTGTTCTTTACCTCTTTGCATTGATTTTTCATTAAAATAAACATCTCAACCAATGATAACCTTGTGGGCAGTAGTATCCCACAACTTGTACCCATTTTTACCATCTACATAGCCAAGAAAAATATATTTTGTGGACTTTATGTCCATCTTGTTTTTGTTCTCTTTAGGAATATGTGCATAAGCATCAAAACCAAAAACACGAAGAAAAGAATAATCAACAAGTTTATTTGTCCATATTTTTTTAGGGATTTTGTCATATCTCGATTTCATTGCTTGCATTTAATAATCTTGAGAAAATTGAAATATTTGAAAAATGGAATTCATCATTTTTATTTATGGATTTGATAAAATGCAATGACGAATTGAAAAAGAATATCTTGCAATTTTGTGATTTAAGAAAATTATTCCATAAGATTATTGGTTAAAGGTTATTGATAAGTGGGCAAGTGTAAGAATGTGTGTGCAGGAGTAGGTTGAAGGACGAGAACTTGATTGAGGTAGGAACGCTTAGCCGGATGACCATGGTAAACAAGAATGGAATCTAGAATCTCACACACCACGGTAGACCATGACATCTGCATTTGTTTGAAAGTTGATAAATATCATTATATTCAGTGTGAGAATTATAATTGGTGAAAAAAGTGAATTTAGAGCATTCTTGTCTTACCATGTCTGTTTCAAAATTGATATAGAATGAAATTGAAAACGCATTATATCATATACAATTATCATATGAAAAGTTATTGTATTATTTGTTCTTTTTGATGAATTTGAAAACAGGTTTTTGAATGAGGAAATGGGATAAATAAAATAAACATGTATGTTTGCAAATCCCTTTATAGAAATAAAAGACATGTATATGTATGAATATACGTATATATACATATATGGGTAAAATCATATATATATATATATAAATGTATTCCCTTGGGTTTAATTTTTATTAAAAACAATAAATTCACGGTTAAAATTTGTAACTCCCATAATGAATGGGATAGGGTCCGACCCCTCTCATGTTAGAAAGCTACAGTCAACGCTCAAAAAATGGAGGGGAAGAGGGCGGCTAGGTAAAGAATATGGAGATAGAAAATTTAAGACCACTATCTCCAAAAATTAGCAAGGAGATATTCGTGGTCAGAAGGAGGAATTAAGCAAATAATTTAGCAAGAAAACAAAAAAAGATCATGGGAGAATCAACAAAGGAGGAAAAAGAAAAGGGGTTGAAAATTTGTTTCTAAAACCAACGGGGAAAAATCACCAGAATCACATAGAAGAGAGGTAATTTGAACCCCTCACTGATGTTTCCTTGAAATTGAATTAATACTTTTTCATATGCGTTATTTTGAGGCTGTGTTATGCATTTCGTGATTTAGTATTCATGTAATTGCCTCTATTAATTGACTTATGTCGACCTGTGTTAGCTCTGTTGGGGTCGAAGCCACCATAGTGAGCTGTATTTTTTTATGCTTAGCATGCATGGGTATCGGTTAGATCCCCATGATGGGTTTTCACTCGTATGCTCTTCTTTCTAAAGGTCGTGGTCGTTTGGCCCGACTAGTGTTAATGTATTTCTTTTATCAAATCTTTGTGTAATAATACATTGTTTGCATGACAACCTTATGGTGTTTGGCGTATATTGCATCAACGTTGCCCAGTGGGAACTAAGCTTAAGATATATGAGTGATTCATATCGCTTTGATATTTTCCAAACGGTGAACGACATGCATCGTTCATATATGTCGCACCCATCATTATGGGTGGTAAGTTGTGGCAACATTGATCCCTGCTAATGCAAGGTCGAACTAAGGCTGTCATTGTTCCTTTGATGTGTGCATTTCATCACTATTTAAAAGATAGAATGTGAAGAACGATGTTATCATTCTATGGAAACCACGTCCGAACGATGTTATCATTCGTGGAAAATCTCTCAAAACGAACGTGCTATCATTCGATGCATGTTAAAAATGTTAATGTTATTCTATGAAAACAGTATTCAACCATCTCTGGTCACAGGATTATAAACCATATGATTCATCATGTGAATGTTTTGATTCATGCGTATACACACACACATATATATATGTATATGTATATGTATATACACATATATATGTATATGTATATACACATATATGTATATGTATATACACATATATATTTCACTGTCGATTATTCTAGTGTTATAATCAGAGTCGAAGAACGACTATACTATGTTCTTTATAAGTGTATTTGAAGGGTGCTTTCATAATATTGTAGGCCGAACTGAGGCATAATTGCTATCGGATAAAATGAAGAATCTTTAAAGAAATCAATAGCATGTTTTCAACTTCATGATAACATGCCTATCGACACCCTTACATGAAATTTCATCTCTGATGGAACAAAGCATTCATATATATTTTTAGTATACTGATGTTCTTTTATGAAAATATTATAATGGTAATTCCAAACTGAACAACAGATGGACATGTTGACTAGAAATGGATAAACTTAGAATCTGAATTGAAATTGATTAAAAGGTTCTTTTGTTCAGTATGAAATGTTATTCCTCTGGTATTGATTATTATGGATATTGTTTGTAGATCAATCATGTTAGATAAGTGTCGATGGAAAAAAAAATTCATTTGCATTTTTAATTAAGACTAGATGTCATTGAAAAATTTAAATGGAGCATCTGAACAAGTTGATGCTTTTTTTCTTTCTTTCTTTCTTTCTTTCTTTTTATTTTTATTTTTTATTTTTTATTTTTATTTTTTATTTTTTATTTTTCTGAATATGGATTCTTGTACATAAGGAAGATTTTATTTTTCTATTCAGAATGTTTATGCATATTCCAACTATGTTCATTTACAGGCATATATGTGTACATGCATAAATGCTTCATTTATGCACGTGCACATACATGTGGTATACCTTCTGATTCATCTTGATTTATTCATTGAATAAAATTGTTAAACTTCGATTGCAAAGGAAAGAACTGTAGAAATGGAACAATATGGATTTGCAATACGTGTCTTAATAGAAAAAAAGATGTATGATGAATAGATGAATGAATATACCTAATTCAGATGGAATATTTATGGTCAAATATTGAAATGGAATGATACATGAATTCAATGGTAGATTGTAGCACACTAGAATATGATGCTAATAGATAGTCTAAAAGAGAGGGATACGCCTTTGATATGATGAGTTTTTCTTTTGGGAATGGGTTCCAGAGAGTGTAGATTTGCTTTTCCAAATCTAACCATAGTTGCATTTTATGTAGCATGAGCTTGGCCAAGCTTTGTAGTCACTTTTATCTACGAAACAAGTTGTTAATATTTATCCTCTCCTTGTTGTATTTACCTAACATGGAACTTGCATATTCTAATAGTAGATAGAAATGCATGTAGTTAGGAACGCATAGATTCCACCTTGCAAACCGTATCTCTTGCTAAGTGTTCCATGCAGGGTCGGGTATTCTTCAACTAACTAAACAATTTTGGGGAAGAATTGCTCTGTGGTTGGATGGAAAAGCACCTCAACCATGTTATCGTCCACCAGTGGAGGTGAGATGTCATAAAGGAATTATATCAAAATTCTATTATGTTTTTGTATCATTTATGTAAATGAAGAAATTGATGTAATAGGATGAAATTGATGTATTTGAGAAGACTTTGTGGCGTTGAATGTCAAGTCAAACTTGTAAATTGACTATTGACATTGGGAAATGAATATATATTCAGATTTATTTGTTTATTTATGGACATAAACTTGCTAAATGGAAATAGCTATGGAATTTGTCACAAATTTAATATTCATAATGTCAATTTTAAATTTATTGAAGAAAATCTAGCTAGGCATGTTACATTTTATTATCAAAGAGTTGTTGTGGGTAATCTATTGATCAAGAAACAAGTTGTAGAAAAAAATACAACCTAAAATTTTTGCCCCAAACCAATAGTTCTCAACATGCATAAGCCCACTTCATTATTATATGGTTCATGCATTCAACACCATTTTTTTGTGGTGTCCTAACAACCATCAATCTCCTTGCAAAGTCATGCTCACTACAAAAATAGTTATACTCTCCTCAACAAAATTCACCTATGTTATTTGTTCTCAAAAATTTCATTGTCTCACCCTTCTGATTTTCTACCAAAGCTTTAAACTTCTTAAAATAAGAAAAAAACTTTAGACTTCTTCTTGAGAAGATAAATCCACACCTTATGAGAAAAATCATCAATAAATGAGACAAAATATGACGAACCTCCAATAGATGTTACAGGGGCTTCCCAAGTATCTGAATGAATTAATTCTAAAAATTCTTTGCTTCTAGTAGCACTTCTAGAAAAAATAAATCTATTATGTTTTCCAAAGAAACAATGTTCACAAAAATTTAAATCTCTAGATTTGATACTTGGGAGAAGATTTATATCTAGTAGTACCTTGAGACCATGTTCACTCATATGGCCTAGTCATTGGTGCCAGGTTGATACTAAGTCCATTTTTTGCATCAGACACCATTACAACCTTTCCATTGCTAGTCTCTCCAACTAGCTTATAGAGATTACCAACTTTATTTCCTTTTAGCACAACTAGCACTCCCTTTGTTACCTTGAGATAAAAAAATTCACTATTGAATTGGTAACCTTGTTCATCGAAAACTCCAAGTGATAGCGGATTTTTCTTTAATCCTATTACATGTTTGACATGCTAAATAGTCCTTACCACTCCATCAAACATCTTAATTCTTACCTCATCCTCACCAAATTCACAAGGGTTGTCATTTCCCATGTAAACCATACCTTTATCACATGATTGGTAAGAAGAAAACCAAAATATGTGTCATGTGAAAAGAGGTATCAGAATCAAGAATGCAAACATGAAGTAAAGAATATTTCAGGCTAGTAGTTAATACCTCTCTATCTTCCAATGGTTTTTGAATTTTTGTTGTGTTTACCTTAGATGCATGCGTGCTATGATTTATTTGCTTTATTTTGTTAGTTTGCAATCCTCTTTTACATGTCCTTTTTTTCCATAGTTCTAGCATTTTACTCTTTTGTGCCTCTTAGATTTGAACCTGGTTTTCCTACGCTCAATATTTCCTCTTACCTAAGTTCTACCTCTTGCAATTAAATATTCATTAGAAGAACCTTGAGATGTCTTTCACCTTGAATCTTTAGAGATTACTCCAACTACCACATCTTCAAAGGCTAGCTTCCCACTCGGTTTTGAGTTACTAAGAGCCATAACCAATTGATCCCAAGTTTCAAGCAATGAACACAATAATATTTCTTCCTTATCTTCTTAAATTTTCACCTCCACTGAAGCCAACTTTCTTATTAGTGTGTTGAAATCGTTAAGATGATTTGTGAGTAATGAATCATCACACATCCTCAAATTATACAGTTGCCTTCATAACATAATTTTATTTTTCAATGACTTCGTCTCATACAAATTTTTGAGCTTAGACCACAAGTCATGTGCAATTTTCTCCTCTACAACATTGAATAGTACTAAATCTGCTAGAAATAATTGGATTGTTGATCTAGCCATACTACTTTTCATCCCAATCTTCCTAGGTCATGGCTATAGGTTTCAATGCTACCCCTTTGAGAGATAGGGAACATCCATCCTTCACCAATAAAGCTTGAATCTTCAGCTTCCATAAATAAAAATTGGAACCATCAAAATTTTACGCCTTAAATCTGGTAACTATGCATCATGTCATTGTTCATAACTCAAAAACACAAATTTTGCTAAAAAAACCTCGTTTTGACACCAATTGTGAGAAAATCCATAGTGTAGGACAAATAGAGAAAATCAATAAGCACAAATAACACAGATTTAGATGGAAAACTTGGTAAGATCATACTAGGAAAAAACCATGAGAAAAGATCTCTCAAATTTTATTTCTCAAAAAATATTATTACAAAAAAATTAAAAAAATGTAGAAAAAATGACTTCGCCTAGCATTAGACATCTGAATTGCAGAGTCCTTGTCGAACAAAACTTTCTAAAAATAGAAATTTCAACTCATGCAACTATATGTCAAACATAGCCTTCAACGTGGCAGAGGGGCTATGACAACCCCTGCACCCCCCCGTCACTTCAGCACACCCAAGTCACTACCATGGTACTCAATGTCAACTATTTGTCACTACTAGAATGACAATAAAATTGATTTCACATTCCAATGTTGAAATCACATGTAGTTCTACAAAATCTCTTAAATGACATACACACATGTTCTCATAACCAATTTTTTGTTAAAGATTCCTCTAAATAATTAATGTTAAATAGTAGATGGGAAAACATAAAAGTTCACAATTTAGCAACCTGTACTATAACACTTCTCTTTAAGGATATTGAGGTCTTAAATAAAACTTCACCAATTATTTGTCATAATTTAGCTTGAACATCTCAAATCTCTTATAGGATAAATAAGGAGTCAAACTAGTTCTTTATAATTATATAAATTATCACATCTTTATTAATGGAACACAACGACATCAAGACTACATAGCAATCATCTAATCTTCAAAGGGAATACAACAATAATTATAAACTTGCTTTTAAGTATAATTAATACTAGAGTCAAATTCAAGATAGTTGACAACAACATTTCCATTAGATCACCTTATGAAGATATGCAATCAATAATAATAGCAATAATCTCAACCTTTGATTTACCTTACAATGTAATCCAATATTCTTATAGTAGTTCAAATCATTGACTATATAATATTCACATTTGACACTTATAACTAAGTATGATCATAATGGTCACAAATAATATATCAGGATAATGCTATATGGTAGGGTTATAGAAGGTTTATCTCTTAAATCTATCTCAAAAACACTATCGGTTAAATAATAGTCACCATCCATTTAGTACAAAATCAAACCATAATCTGGTATTATTGTATCATTCCTTCAGTTCATGTGATATTCAATATTGGGGTTCTTATATTTAAGAGATTAATAGGAGTTAGCTAGTCGTATAAAGCCTTTACCCTCAAACATGAAGCAAATTACCATAAGTATCAACTTGAAACATTCAAAATATATTCAATACAATGTGGTTCTAATTCTATTGAAAGAAGTCATTTTCACTTACATTATCATGCAACTATGGGTCAGGTTCATACTAAGTAAGTCTTGTCCTAATTCATGATATAAGGACATAATTATGACTATATATTTAACCTAAATTTGTATACCATCTTATACCATATAACAACGCAAGATAAGAATATACATCAACATCCACTTGTATTTACGAGGTGATTCAAACATTTTAAAATGAAATAATTTAACCTTATAAGATTATTCCCAATAATGCCTTTCTAAATAGTCATGAATTTGGTCTCTTAAACCCCTTTTCACTTGTAGGAATGAATAATTTAGAATTAAATACTACTTTTGGAAAGTAATAGAATGGGAGGGTTATAAACTCTAGGAACCATATTGAAGATATTTTTGTAGGCAATGGCATCAATCCCTCTCATGGAAACCATTCAACAAAACTTCATGCTCCACGATTTCTCAGGTCCTAAGTAAAAAAAATCAATGCACTTATCACAAATTTTAGTTGTGATTTTTTGTGGTTTTTGTCAAGTTGAGATTAGGGATATCTTATATTTTAGTTGGCACCTTCAATTTCAATGCTAACGACCTTCGATTGTTATAATATATTCACAAATCCAATCTCCTTTTGGTTACACCTACTTCATTGTTGAAATGGCATTTATAACTAGTTCCAAGGCTCTCGTTTCAACATCAAGAGGGCACTTACATAAGTTATGAATTCCACTTCTCACCTACTAATTATGTTTTCTTGAAATTTTCCAAGGCCTTTTCAACAAACACTTTTTGTGAATATCTTGCAGCTAGTGTAGTCCTTGAGACTGCATCTCTTGAGGTTTTATTTCAAAACCCTGAAGGCTTCTTCCATTAACACCCTATTGCATATATCTTACAAAGCATTACATTCCATGAGACCATGCTTCCTCTAGGCACTTCATAAAAACATTTTTTATGCCTCTTCATGCTCCCACATTTGTGTGTATGGGTATTCCCTATTGCTACACATAAAGGCATTGAAAATGAGCTCCTAGTCATTCAACATGGTTTTGTACATCTCTATGAATCATCCCTCACAAATTCCTCTCATCCATTCTACTTGATGGATAACCATAGCTTTTGAAAGGATCTCATCATGGAACATGCATGGAAGGTGTTGAGAAAGGTCATAGAGCCTAATTTTTCACTTGTGGAATCCTTTTCAACAAAACAATTTCATGCATACTCCTTGCACACTATTTTTTTCCTCCCATAGCTAGTCTTACAAGTTAATGGAGGCACATACCTTCATATTTTTCTCACATTGGTACCATCCCTCTTTTTTTCATTTCCTCTCAAGCACATATACCTACTTCATAGTTTTGTCTCCTAGTCCTCTTTGAATGACATGTTAGTTATTTTTTTTGTTTTTTCTCTCCATAGTCATCAACCGTGAAAGTAACTAATGCAGGGATGTGACATAAGGTGTGATTATTTGTTTTTATATCATCAAACTACTATGGGCGTTGACCTTAGTGTCTAACCCATCTACTAGTTTAAATATTGGATAGCTACTCATCTTAATGTGTAGAATTCTTTACTATTACTGCATATTGGATGGAGATTTATTTCACATTTGATGCTCTTTGAACTAGCATATCCCTTATGATGTAGGAGCATATGAGTCCACAAGCAATCTTACATCAACTAAAAATATTTTCCTTTCATTTTTATGCCTTTTTTTCCTTGTGTTTGTTTGGTTGTTGCTTTTCAAAGATTTTTCATAAATAAGTTTGTAAATTTGATGATGTCACCTTAAGAGCTTAATGGGTATCCAATGGTCAAATTTGATGAATATTTGCCCAAAATTGGCAATGTTATAGCTTTGCATAGTTTTAGTATGTTGTTAGTTGTGGGCTTTCATGCTGCAACAATTTTTTTATGAGAGTTTCTAAGTGAATTGGAACTTAACCTATATTTACCAAGTTCTAATAGGTTTTTTCATATTGTGGGACTATGGTGACCAAGTGGTTTGCGAAAGTTTCTACGTGAATTGTAACTTTGTTTTAGCCAATTATTATTTTTATTTCGATAATTTCCCCACACATTGAATTCTTTCGCATAACATAAACTATGATGTCATATGCCCTTGTGTGAATCTCATGTGCATCTAGAAGTTTGTGGGTAAACTCTAGTGAATTGAACCTTAATAGTTTATTGAACCAATTCTGATGAATAATTACACCAATGACGTCAGCTTATACAGATTGTGAGAAATTACTAGCCAACTGAACTTAAGTGGGATTTCATGTCTGAACTTGCTGATTATGAGTACTCTAGTGAACTGAACCTTACCAATTTATTGAACTGGTTTCAATGAACAGCTATGCATGTGACGTCAACTTGTATAAATTGTGAGAAATTATTTTCCAATTGAACTTGAGTGAGACTTCATGTCTAAACCTGTTGATTATAGATTTTTCACTCGCTATTGCATTTGTGGGTTTCTTGCTTGCAATTTCATTTATGAGTTTTTAGCCTACTATTGGAATTTGGCCTATAATGATTCAGTTTTTGTAACTGCCAAGATTGGTTATTTTATTCGTATTTTTGAGCCTCCTACATTTAAAGGGAGGAGAGATGCATACAATTGGGAAATTTTGGGGAAGTTGCAAAGCGGTGATAGAGATCGGGAACAATCTAATTGTTCCTATAGTGATTTTTATTCCATACATTAGAATTTTAATTTCATTGTATTATGTATATTTGATTTTGTGTTGAACAATAAATTCTAGTTGTATGATTGGACAATTCGATAGGATTTTGTAATCTCAATTGCATCTCCTTATGATAGGTGTTAGTGGTTATAATAGTATATTCAAATGAGGGTTTTGGTTGGTTGCTTAAGAAAAACTTAATGTACAATTTCATTAATATCAAAAATTTAGAGACCTGCTTATATTTGAGATCAGTATTTAGATAAAAACATGGTTGACATTATGTCCATTTAAATATATTATCAAACAAAATTTGAAATTAAATTGAGTATCACAATGCTAAGCATACTACCTAAGACAAGCAATATCTAGTTTTTTTGTTCTTGGTCTCTTAAGAAAACTATTTTCTTACTTGTGGGTTTTGGGCAAGTGATAGGATATGGGAAAGTGAGAAAAGAGAATAATTAGGGGACATTGGAAAGGATATGGTAATATCCTAACACATTAAAATAAACAATCTAAGATCACTAAAGTGGAGCAATTGGAGGATATCATCTCAAAAATCAGGGATAATACCTATAACAAGGAATTTTAAATCATGCTCAAGAGCCTTATGGATCTCAAAGACAACATTTTGTCGAAGTTAAATATTGAGTTTTTCCCTTACCATCAATGTCAAACTGGGAGTTCCTACAAACTTCCACCAAATATTTGCACTACACTTGGTAATTGCAAGGCTATAAATATTATGGAGAACATGAAAAAGATTATTGTATTGATTTTGAGTAAAAATTTATATGATGAAAGTTCCTACAGATAGTTTCCCTCTCAATATAAAGGTTCAAACTTCTTTCTCAACTCCAAGGGAACCAAACATAACATTTACAACCAAAAATTCTAGAAAAATGAATTTTGGATTTGTATTTATGTCTTAAAAGATGTCATGTTCTATAAAGAAAAATAAAGGGACCATTTTTCCAAATACATGATTTTATGTTGTGGTGTATCTCACCATTTGGAATCCAACTATTTTTAGTAGACCATAAACCTAACACCGACAAGGGTTTTTATTCATCCTTTCAGCAACCCCATTTTGTTGATGAATATAAGAGTTAGTATATTGGCTTTTAATTCCTTTCTAAAGGCAATTTAAATCACATTAATAGGAATTGTACTCACCTTAATTATCACACCTCAAATTTATCATACCAAAACCAAACTAATTTAAAATCATTTGAATTTTTTTTGAAATGTACAAATATTTCTAACTCACTTTTTAGGAAGAAAACAAAACTCATCCTTGAAAAATGATCGATGAAATAAATAAAATAGAAACACCCTTTGACAACAAAATCTAAAATATCACATACAACATTATCAAACAACAAAAGACAACTTTGGCTTTCCATGAAAAATTTATGAGAAGTCTTTCTCTTCTTCATTCCATGTACACAAGATTCAAAAAAAAAATTGTCTTCCTAAAAGTGGTAAGATCTACAACAATTTGATGTGGATGTACATCATCAAATGAAGGCACATTTAAGTTCCCAAATCTCAAATTCCTAATTCATTGTGGAAACATATAATTAGTATCAACAACCATAACAACCTAATCATATTGGGGGATGAATTTTCAATGCAAACTAAGATTCTCATCTGCATATTTTCTATGCATAGTCTTGTAACCATATTTTATTGAATTACAATACACAAGGCTATTGTATAATACAATTTGGTACCTCAACTTCATGAATGTTATTAAAGAAAGTACATTCTTCTTCAAAGTGAAAATGTACCATACATTAGGTAAAAAATATATATTCCTGTTCCAAAAAAGAATCTTCATTGCCACTATGTCTAGTGGGGTATGAGGAGAATTATTAGCAAGTCTTATTGGAGGCCAATCATTATTTTGATACATCCAAAATAAATTATTTTTGTATGTAATGTGTTTTGTGACATGAGTATCTAATAAAAAATTATGAAATTATCAGTGACTTCTCTATTAACTAAAGTACTGAGAGTCCCTTCAAAATTATAAACTGCAAACATAAAATTATCATCATCTTCGTGAAAAAATTGGGTATCCTCTTTATTTTGGACACTATTTTAAAAAAAAATTATATCATAGGGAGTTCCACAAAGGAGTGTAGTATGATCTTGTTTTCCATACCTTTAACATACAACATTACTTATGTCTTGACTTCAACCTTGGCCTTACCTCCCCTAGAGTTTGAATCATCACCATAATAAGGTCTCTAAAATGTGTGATGCTTGTAATTGTTTAGCATATCCACAAAAAAATTTATCATTGCTATCCCCCATAATTTTATTACCTTTACGTTGACTTAGGTTCTATGTGTGACCATCTCTTTTTTTTTTTGTGAAGTACTAGCCTCTTTGCTAGAATTGGCAATGAATGCATCTTCAAACTTTGTTCCTTTCTTAGGAAGAGAAAGATAATGTTGAATGAGAAAATTTACCAAGGATTCAAATTTGGTTCTTGTAATTTTTTCTAACACATGAATCATCTCAACAAAATTCTTGTAAGGTTCACAAAGACTTTTCAAAGTGGTGGTGATATGAGAAGATCAATATTAAGTGCTCCAAATCTAACTTTAGAATACTCATGTTGACATTTTTGTTTTTGGAGATTAACTCCCCCAACTCATTGTAATTTGAAAATGAATGTGAAAATAATTGCTTGTGGATGTTGTCCATCTTATGTTTTTTTTTTTTGTTAATATTTTAATTCACACCTTTTTATATTTCATAAAATAGAATAGTGCGTACAATAAAACTATTCTTCAAACTATGAGGGGAATCTCCCTTTTAGAAAACTAAAGAAATGATAAATTTAATTATAAATAAATTTATAAAACCTGTAACATATAGGGTCTTAAGTATTAAATACAAACACTTTAACTAAAAACTTATTTTTTGTTCTCGAGATAGCTCCCAATGCAATTCAACACTTTTGCACTAGATGAGAGGTTTTATATTTTATTACATACTTGAACCATTTATTGTATTAGTATATGTGTAGCTAACTTGTGGTTATCATAATCCTTAATTGATTTATATAATAATTTATATAATATTATATAAGTAGCATGTGGGGAAAATACTTAGTATGCACCTATAGTACTATAAGATTTACTAACTAGAAAATTTGATATATATGCAAACAAACTATTCCTGTAAAGTTGAATTAGGACACAAATTCATTCCCTACATTTTTAGAGGAAATAAATGTAGATCTCATATCTACAAAAAAATTAGTAGCATAATGGTATGTACAATAACACTTAAGAATAAGAATGAGAGAAGAAAAAAAGTATAGATAAAAGGTGTGACACTAATATATGTGAGGAGATCTCTTTTGGATAAAATGCCCACCCTTCAAAGCATAAAATTGATGTATTATATAACAATAGATAACCAAATTTGGAGCACATTCAAGATCAAATTCAGAGTATGCTCAGGAGCCACTTAACCAACTCCAAAGTACACACAAAAATAACTCCATAGAACACTCCAAACAATTCGAGAGTACTTGGTGCAGCTAGCCTCGACCTATTATCAAAATGCATGCTAAGAATTTGAATCTCCTCTAGAATAGGATCAAGTATGGACCACTTACTCCAATATAATTGAAACAATGACCATAGCTAGTTGTACACATCCAACCAAACCGAATTACTAATAGACCTTTATCCCATGAAATATCCAACCCACACAACATCTCTTGTCCCTATATAATTCTCTATCTTGCTCAAGTTTATTGTCTCTTGTGGTATCCATCTACAACACCCTCATAAAAGGTGTGGCTCATGTCATCAAAACCAATATTGAAGAACAAAGATAATGATTTATAGATTTAATTGCTTGAATTTGCACCCCTCACAAATTCCTCATTTACGTACTTCCTACCTTAGATACATTAAATCTGATGATGCTATTCCACATCCTTCATTTGCTTCCCATCCACTTGGCAATTGTTTTTAGTGTCGATGGAGGATATTTTGTCAGGGAAGCTAGCGTAGTGCGTTTCCATCCTAACAAGATTCATGCCTCTGGAATCTGCAAAGGCATTACAACTCTCCATTGGCGACAAAGTGTAACACTTCTTCTCCCTTGACCAACCTCGAATGACTCTTTTGCCTCCAATTTCATCTTCAAATGGCAATATTCTTCATTCATTCACTCTCTTTTGGTAACTTCTTGATCACTCTCACTTATACACACTTCATTCACAATATTTTCACCACCTTTGAAGCTACAAGTTGATACTCTATTAGTTTTACTCCTATCGTTGTTGCAGAAATGTTGGCATCTACAATATTACAAGCTCACACCTTCTCCCATTTTCCTTGAGTGCGCATGCTCAAAGGTGATATCATTCCTTTCTCTTTTCCCTAGCATCATTGTGTTGTTTTCATAGCATATTGTTGTTTAGCGTAGTGCATAGTACTTCAATTTCAAAATACCTTTCTTTATCACATTTCTCTATCGTTGCTATCTAGTTGTCTGTGGAGGTGGAAACACCAAAGTGAGGGACTGATTGCGGCAGTTCTCTATACACAACCCCAGCATTTTTTCATCACTGTGTGTGTAGGTACTTCATTCGTGTGGAGCTTGCGGGAGGCTAGACTAATCGTAAGTTGGATTTCTACTACCCTTACTCATCATTTCATTCATAATCAATCTATCTATCAAGTTAAAGTATTCTTCTTGTTACTCCAGTAGTTTAGTTATTTGCTGCTTTCTGTTATCACATTAAATTGCATTTGCCAAGAAATTAGTAGGTTCTCTTTGAGTTTTAGTTGTACTTTACATTCTTTGTATGTATGAACGTCAATGCCCAATCGAGATTCCAGTGCATTGCGTTGTCGTCCATTCCTTGTGCTAGAGTCCTTTGGCACTGAGTTGCTTAAATTACAATCTAGACTCTAGAGACCCGCTCACCTGACTTCCTGAACCTCTCGGATTGACAAAAGGAAAGAGGCGGATCAATTGCCCTTCATTTTCGCCCTCTTAAACATAAACCCTACATTAAATAATCCCTTAGTGTAAGGTATATTAGGGAATTTGATTGTTCTAGTCCCTCCCGTGACCTGGGGCCTTGAGAAGTCGGTCCCCCTCCTCTACATTTTGGTGAACCCAATGTGAACCTTGTAGTATCTATTTCTTTGTGTTGAGGTTATTTCTCTCATGTCTATGTAGGTTGTGGGCTTGTGTATTGTGACACTTTATGAGCTTCATGAATTAGTCTACAACTTCTGGGTACGTAGTTAGAAGGAGTGTGCGACACTTAGAGATGGACTTCTCAAGGTTCACTACGACTCTCGCTTCCTAGGAGATGGTATCAATGGAAAAGACGCACTTCTTTGATGAAACCACTCGTGCCCCTACTCCTCCTATCTCTCCTACGAACCCACCTTTAAATGATGACAATGCTTTCCTTATTCTGATAGAGCATATCATTGCTCTAGATAGGAGGCTAATGGATCTTGTAAATCACTTAGTGAAAGATCAAAGCATGGCTAGGGCCACTAGAGTTGTTAATGAGATTAGATATATGCTAGACAAGGATCGAAGAAGCATAGAGTTTCTTCATGGCCTTACCAATTTAATGGAAGCATAGTCCCTTATGAAATAAAAATTGGTGTCTTGATGCCTATGGCATCGATATGCATGGCTAAAATAGACCCTTCCATCAACATCTCTACTCTCGCTTTGCCTCCTACTGTCAAGGCGAGCATAATACCTCTAGGATTCAATGTTCTTCCTCCTAGGGGAAACTCTATCCTTGGCAGTGGGATTTACAATAGAATGGGGGCTGGTGGTTTTGGTATGTCTGGTGGCTCTAGCAATGGCTTTGGTGGTGGTCACGATGGTGGATTCAACAATAACTACTATGGTAGCTCTGGTGGCAGCTATGGCAATGGCCCGAGTGGTGGCACCGATGGTGAATCTGGTGGCAATCTTGGTGGTGGTTCTAGTGGCAACTCTACTAGCCCCACTTCTTCATCTAACCCTATTTTGAATTCCCTACTACAAAATATGGGTCAAATGCAAAACCAATTGGTGAACCTATCCCAAGCCTCTTCCCAATCCATCTTTCAACCTTTCTTCTGACATAGCCCTTTATTGCTAACAATTCTAAACACTTCCATCCCTCAAGGGATGGAAATTCCTAAATTTGAGAAATATGATGGTAAAGGAGACCCTCAAACACACGTGTCAACCTTCAATGCAATGTGTACATAATTCCTTCACCATGATGCCTTGATGGCCAAATTATTTCCTCGATATCTCAAGGAAAAGACACATTTCTTTGATGAAACCACTCGTGCCCCTAATCCTCCTATCTCTCCTACGAACCCACCTTTAAATGATGACAATGCTCTCCTTATTCTGATAGAGCATATAATTGCTCTAGATAGGAGGCTACTGGATCTTGTAAATCACTTAGCAAAAGATAAAAGCATGGCTAGGGCCACTATAGTTGTTAATGAGATTATATATATGCTAGACAAGGATTAGACAAGCATAGAGTTTCTTCATGGCCTCACCAATTTAATGAAAGCATAGTCCCTTCTTACAACCCTAGGTCAAGTATTACCCAAGGTCATGAGATCGACACTTATGAAAGAAAAACTGGTGTCTTGATGCCTATGGCATCAGTATGTATGGCTAAAACAGGCCCTTCCATCAACATCTATACTCCCGCTTCGCCTCCTACTGTCAAGGCAAACAGAATACCTCTAGGATTCAATGTTCTTCCTCCTAGGGGCAACTCTATCCTTGGCAGTGGGATTTACAATAGAATGGGGGCTGGTGGTTTTGGTATGTCCGGTGGCTCTAGCAGTGGCTTTGGTGGTGGTCACGATGGTGGCTTCAACAATGACTACTATGGTAGCTCTGGTGGTAGCTATGGCGATGGCCCAAGTGGTGATCTTGGTGATGGTTCTAGTGGTGGCTCCACTAGCCCCACTTCTTCATCTAACCCTGTTTTGAATGCCCTGCTACAAAATATGGGTCAAATACATAACCACTTGGTGAGCCTGTCCCAAGCCTCTACCCAACCCATCTTTCAACCTTTCTTCCGACATAGCCCTTTATTGCTAACAATTCTGAACACTTGAGGGATGTAAATTCCTAAATTTGAGAAATACAATGGTAAAGGAGACCCTCAAACACACATGTCAACCTTCAATGCAATGTGTAACGAATTATTTCACCATGATGTCTTGATGGCCAAATTATTTCCTCGATATCTCAAGGAAAAGACACATTTCTTTGATGAAACCACTCGTGCCCCTACTCCTCCTGTCTCTCCTATGAACCCACCTTTAAATGATGGAAATGCTCTCCTTATTCTGATAGAGCATATAATTGCTCTAGATAGGAGGCTAATGGATCTTCTAAATCACTTAGTGAAAGATAAAAGCATGGCTAGGGCCACTAGAGTTGTTAATGAGATTATATATATGCTAGACAAGGATCAAACAAGCATAGAATTTCTTCATGGCCTCACCAATTTAATGGATGCATAGTCCCTTCTTACAACCCTAGGCCAAGTATTACCCAAGGTCATGAGATTGACACTTATGAAAGAAAAATTGGTGTCTTGATGCCTATGGCATCGGTATGCACGGCTAAAACAAGCCCTTCCATCAACATCTCTACTCCCGCTTCGCCTCCTACTGTCAAGGTGAGCATAATACCTCTAGGATTCAATGTTCTTCCTCCTAGAGGCAACTCTATCCTTGGCAGTGGGATTTACAATAGAATGGGGGCTGGTGGTTTTGGTATGTTTGGTGGCTCTGGCAGTGGCTTTGGTGGTGGTCACGATGGTGGCTTCAACAATGACTACTATGGTAGCTCTGGTGGCAGCTATGGCAATGGCCCAAGTGGTGGCACCGACGGTGGCTCTGGTGGTGATCTTGGTGGTGGTTCTAGTGGCGGCTCCACTAGCCCCACTTCTTCATCTAACCCTGTTTTGAATGCCTTGCTACAAAATATGGGTCAAATGCATAACCAATTGGTGAGCCTGTCCCAAGCCTCTACCCAACCCATCTTTCAACCTTTCTTCCGACATAGCCCTTTATTGCTAACAATTCTGAACACTTCCATCCCTCAATGGATGGAAATTCCTAAATTTGAGAAATACGGTAAAGGAGACCCTCAAAAACACGTGTCAACCTTCAACGCAATGTGTAAAAACTTCTTTCACCATGATGCCTTGATGGCCAAATTATTTCCTCGATATCTCAAGGACACAACACTAGAGTGGTATTGTTCTTTTCCCGACAACTCCATATTCTCATTCAATCAACTTGTTAATCAGTTTCTTCAGTAGTTCTACGATAACATTAGGCTGAAGATGACCTTCTCAGATGTTGTCTGATGTAAGCAAGGAGAGCATGAGAATATTATTGATTTCATTGCTCGATATCAAGCACTCTTTTCACAAATTTCTTATCTGCTACCTGATTTAGATGTATAGAAGGTGTTCATTGGCAACCTACAGAGACCTTGGTAGGAGAATTTTTCCTTAATGAAGTATCCTTTTTTCACACATCTATGCGCAACATTACGGGAATATAAGCAAACGGTCGTTCAATTTGGGGATCTTCCTCGCCCTCCCATCTAGAAGGAAGATCTATTGTGTCGATTTCAAGAAAAAGAAAATCTATTGCGAATGTAGTCATCATGTCTAATGACAAAGGCCTCAAGTGCAATAGGCAGTTCACAAAGTTGTCTGAATCTTACTCTTCTATTTTGAAGAAACTATTAAAGGATAAAGTTATAACATTGGAAGATCCTTGACCCCTTGGAGAGCCTTACCTCGACTGGTATGATGAGAATGCATTATGCCAATACCATCATGTCCACAGACATGATACTTAACGTTGTATGCACTTGCATCATGAGATACAAGACTGCATCGATGATGATACCATTCACCTTGATGGTAAAAATTAGAATACAAACAAGTCAGTGGCTAAGGCAAATACTGACTTGCAGATTTATATAGACCCATTTTTGTCTCACTTTGCGAATTTGATTATCGATCCTTCTGGTGCTTCTCCTGAGGCCTCAACATATGTAAATGTGGTTTCGTTTACTCATAGTCCTCCCCCTCAACCTGCGACTAGTTCACCAGATATAAATTTTACATCACAGGATCTACCCATGAATAATAAATCCTCTCCTCTGTATATTCCTGCTTGCATCAATGGAAACATTGTGATAGGAGTCCTTGTGGACCCTGCAAGTCGTGTGAATGTCATTACGGAGGAAACTCTTTTTTCTAATTTTATTACACAAGGAGGAATATGGAAAGATGAAGACCACCATACGTACCCATGATGGTCTCTCCCTTACTCCTTATGGTTCTGTAACTCTTTCCATCCTAGTGGGACCTAGGGTTGTGAATGCTACCTTTGATATCATTCCAGAATCTAACCTGTTTAGAGTGAAGCTAGGCATCCTATGGCTAGTTTCCTTGAATGAAGTCTCTTTTGTTATTCATAAATGTCTGAAATTCTCTCATCAAGGTGCAGTGCATGTCATGCATGACATTAGATATCAGCCATTGGTATTGTGTGAAGGATATTTGTTAGATCATTTTTTTCCCTCCCTAGTCAATTTGCTTCCTCCAAGAACATACCCGCTTTATCAAAATTACATTAAGTATAAGGCTGGGGGCAAGGTGTAGCCTAAAATGGCTTACCCTGTGGCGCAACAACATGATGACCCTTCTTGTTCCACCTAATTCTACCCTCATCTTGTTGTGGCACCCTCGACTTTCGCCCCCATGCATCTTTTGGGGAGTTCGATGGTTCTTGCTTGGCGAAAATCCAAGTGTCAGGTGTTTGACCTTCTTGTCTTGTCCACGGTGCCTCAACTCATTGTATATGGTGAGGGGAAGGGTCCCTATGGAGTCACCTCTATGTCTTGGCCTCTATGGCCTCCTACTATTCCTACCCCCATGGTGGTGAATGGGAATAGGCATGTCGCTAAGGTACTTGAGTTTGCTTTGCTGCCTGTTGTTGCCTTTGTTCATGTATCTCTTCCTCCTATTCCTATCTAGGAGTCACTCCCTCCTCTGGCAACGACTATGATGGACACTCCGATGACAGAACAGGAGCCTCTTGCTCCTCCTCAAGCTGCAACCTCTAGCTCTCGAAGCTAAAGAAACCACCTTGCGCTTGAGCATAAGCACCGGAGGAAGGCTCTAGTCGTTGAGCAGGCTACTTTGCAGAAGGAGGAAGGGGAGATAGCAGCTCCTACTTCGGTGTCCTCTATTGTGTCCTCCTCTTTCACCCCTCCTAATTCAGTTCCTATCACCTCAATCTTGCTTCTAGCTCCCCCTGCGAGCATGGATGATCCTTACCCTAAGAGGGTGCAAGTGTTCATTGCTCCCTCGGTTGAGCCTCCTCTTTTGATGTCCCTTTTAGACATCCCACCTTTTCCCAAGCCCATGGATATGTTGAATACCTTGATGGTGTCGATTGTGGTTTTCTCTGCTTCTTCCTCACCTTTCGCCTCGTATGTGGGGATCCCACATCCCCCAATGAAGCACAAGTTGGAGGATGACCTTGCTTTTAATGGGGGTCAAAAGAAGGGATCTCCTTCTTCATAAGTTGGTTCTGCTTTGTCATGTGCCATCCTAGTGACAGAGGAAGCCCCGACATCCCCTGAGTTCGTCACTGCCCCTGAGTCTTTTGGTGAGGTTGACAGTGGATCTCAAATGCCTCTTTCATCTCCCACTTAGTTGACACATGAAACTCCTATCAAGTACATGTTCAACTCAGTAGACGATGTCCTGGCTTTGTTGGCAATTTTTACAAAATCAATGACGTTTACCTCATAGGAGTTGGGTGAAGAAGACCTTGAGGGCCCCTCTTCCTTGGCTCTCATCATAGGAGAGACAGAGGTTTCTCCCCTTGCTATCCCACCCTTGCAGGCTCGTCTGCCTTCCCCTTACAATGATCTAGATTGGGATAATGATGACCTCTTGGTTGATGAGGACTAGGAGGGTGCCTCTTCTTTATTTATAGATTATGTTTGTGTGTGTTTTGTGTTTCCCCATGCTTGTTTTATGTGTTCCTGGAGGACCCTTGTCACCCTTGTAGGTGCTTGGATACATGAGTGCTTTTTGTCATGAACTTCTATTTGTTACATCATTATTCCTTTGTTGTGCCTTGATTTTGACAATTGGGGATGATGCAAAGTGTTGGGGGCATTTAGGCCTCCCTTCCATGTTGATCCAATTTTATTTTTTTATTTTGTCTTCATGTACCTTTCTTCACATGGTCTGATATAGTAGGGGATTACTGATAATTTATATATATATTATTATATTATATTTATCTATCTATATCTATGAGTAGTTTTGACCCCAAAATATTAGATCCCCCTGTCTCTTGATTTCTTTATTTTTTCTTACATTGTCTTTTTATCTTTCTCTCTTCTTTTCTTTCTTTGTGATGTTATGGTGCCTATGTGTTGTCCCTTGCGTGTGCGACAACATTTCCAAGTTTACATCTCATCATGTATCACAAGCCACAACATCACTTTCTTCTCTCTCCTCAGGATGTCACATGAATTTGTGTTTGGTATGCACCATCCTAAGGGGGGGCTACCATACTACTTCAATTTTCAAAAAGATGTATTTGGTGGCCAATGAATCCCTCGTTGAAAATCCCTTATTTTTCAAAAATTGTATTCTTCAACAAGGACCCCTAGCAAAATTTTCTTTCATCACGGATTCGTAAAGAAAGAATCTAAAAAACTTTCCTTTGTGAAGGGAGTACTTTTTTGATGAAGAAGTCTAAAAACTTTCCTTTGTGAAGGAGTATTCTTCCTTTCGAGTTCCTTGATGAAAGAGGCCTTTCAAAAGGATTCCTTGATGCTAGAATCGTTTGCAAAAAATATCATTGCCTTTCAAACAGAGCGTCCCTTGAGCTGACCCACTTTTCTTTTGAAAGGTTCCCGAGGGACCCCTTTGAAAGCTTCTCCTTCAATTATTGACTATTTGTGTGACTTTCTATCAACCTATGTGGATTTTTGCTATCTAACATGTTTTGTTTGCGGATTAGCATGTTACTTTGTAGGATCTAAGAAGCTACTTTTTCAATCAAGATTGGAGATTTGAGGACCTCGAGCTTGCCTTGCAGGACCAAGCACTTGTAAGGGCCTATCAGACTCTACAGAGCCTTTTCACATTTGGTTTCCCTCAAGACCGAGCACTTGGGATGCCTCCTCTGTAGGACTAAGCACCTACATAACCTTTTGTTCACCTTCCACAGGTCCATAGACCTATAGTGCATTTTTTCAACTCTCCTCAAGACCGAGTACTTGTGGAGCCATCTCCTCTTCCTGTGCTTTCGAGTGTGCCAAATTACGATCTGCTTCCTTGATAATTCAAGTATACATTTCTCAACTTTCACTCTACTTTATCATGCATTCGTTGACACTTATGCTTGCTAAAGTGGAGGAAAAATGTAATGACATGAATTTTCAACCCTCACAAATTCCTCGTTTACGCACCTCCTACCTTAGATAAATTAAATTTGATGATGCTATTCCATGTCCTTCATTCGCTTCCCATCCACTTGGCAATTATTTTTACTGTTGGTGGAGTATATTTTGTTTGGGACGCTAGCACAACGTGCAAACGTCTGTGTGGTGCGCTACCGTCCTGGAAAGATTCTTGCCTCTGTAATTTGTAGAGGCATTACAACTCTCCATTGGCGATGAAGTTTAACACTTCTTCTCCCTTGACCGACCTTGAATAACTCTTTTTCCTCCAATTTCATCTTCAAATGAAAATCTTCTTCATTCATTCACTCTCTTTTGGAAACTTCTTGATCACTCTCACTTCTACACACTTCATTCACAACATTTTCACCATCTTTGAAGTTGCAAGTTGATACTCTTCTAGTTTTACTCCTCGTTGTTGCGGCAACGTTGGCATCTGCAAGCTTGTGAGCTCACACCTTCTCCCATTTTCCTTGAGTGCATGTGTTTGAAGGTGATATCATTCCTTTCTCTTTTCCCTAGCATCATTGTGTTGTTTTCGTAGCATATTGTTGTTTAGCATAGTACATAGTACTTCCATTTTGATACCTTTCTTTATCGCATTTCTCTATCATTTCTATACTGGCTGTCTCTGGAGGTGGAAACACCAAAGCGAGGGATTGACTGTGGCAGTCCTCTATACATATCCACAACATTTTTTGTCACTGTGTGTGTAGGTAATTCATTCGTGTGGAGCTTGTGGGAGGCTATACTAACCGTAAGTTGGATTTCTACTACCCTTTCTCGTCATTTCATTCATAATCAATCTATCTATCAAGTTAAAGTATTCTTCTTATTATTCCAGTAGTTTAGTTGTTTTCTTCTTTCTGTTATCATATTAAATTGCATTTGTTAGGTTGTTAGTAGGTTCTCTTTGAGTTTAAATTGTACTTTACATTATCTATTCGTACAGACGCCAACACCCAACTGAGATGCTAAGGCGTAGTGTTGTCATCCATTCCCCGCACTGGAGTCTAGTAGTGAGCTACCTAAGTTGTGGTCTGGACTCTAGAGACCTGCTCACCTGACTTCCTGAACCTCTTGGGTAGATAGAAGGAAAGAGGTAGATCAATTGCCCTTCCTTTTCACCCTCTTAAACATAAAACCTATCTTAAATAATTGCTTAGCGTGAGGTAGATCAGGGTAGCTGATTTTTCTAGTCCCTCCCATGACCCGGGGACTTGAGCAATCAGTCCCCCTCCTCTATACTAGACTATAAAAATTATAAACCATATCGCATAGCCTATCGTTTTTGTGAACACCAAGTTCCTAAGCTATGGCAAGGAGATCATCACTTTTAAAACCCCAAATAGGAAATCCTTAACAACATTCATTTATTTAACACCAAGGTCAAACACAATAGTAATAAATCAATAAGCCAACAATGATGTAAGATTCTTCAAGTAAAATAAGAACAAACCAACAACCATTCCCATTTCTAGAATTTATGCCCAAAACCATCCTTTCAATCATAATTGGAATTCCATATCACACCACGAAGCACAAGTTAAATCTCACTTCAAAAGAAACTTAAAAGATTAGTTTAGAGACCACTCTCACTCTAGAGCTCAACCTAGAGGATGTTCACTCTAGAACTAACTCTTGTGAGAAAATAATGGAAAAATACACCATGATATGTAATCCTTAAATAAGCCCTTCATAACAAAGATATGCTAGTCAAGAATCATTCCCATGAGAAAAAAAAAGCACAAATTTTAGAATGCATCAAAGTACCAGATGGGAAGTACCTCTTAGATAATTCTTCATTGACTGGATTGAGACTGTGGAATAAAATATCTCCTCCTAAGATGCACTAAGTCACACAAATTATCCATCAATAATATCCTCATTAGGTCCATTGTAAACTCATGTCTAGTTCTAGGTGAAGGATCATCAATCTTTTTCCCATAACCTTGTCAAAGATACATCATCCCAATGAACAATCCTCATAAATAAGAGATCCCCAACCTCATACAAATTTGACTAGTAGCAAGAAATGTATAATTGATCATCTAAAGCTAAACACCAACTACAAAACTACACTCTACAAGTATCAAAAATAAATGATCATGACACAACTAGTAAATTAACACAAACCAGCACTAAAGGTCCATTTGCATGATTAATATAGAATAGAAAAAATCTCCATAATGTCATGATTTTTTTGTCATAAAAGATCATAAATGTCTCCAATAAACAATTTTTCTCCTAAGATCACCCATATCATGTCAAGACTACAAATAAGAAATGTCTAAATTCCTCAATGGCACAATATCACATCATTGCGAAAAATCCTGCCACAAGTGATCCAAAGCTACCTACGAAACCACAAAAAACATATCCTAATTAAAGATCATTTATGGCCCCCACACAATCAAACAACTTGTTTGTAACATTAGGAGCTCCCAAAGGGAAAATTAAAACCATGATTTCCAAAAGATAATTACTATAGGTTCCAAGAAAATGCAATAATGACCCAAATGAATCTTATAAGAATGTCATGAATATCCCAAATCAATTTTATAAGAATTTTGTGAACATCCCAAAGTGCTCATAAGAATGTAGTGAACATCCCAAATTACTCTTATAAGAATGTTGTGAACATCCCCAACTACTACAACATGGACCATAAGTACTCTATCCACCCTTTTTAGGCTACATTGCACCAATGCATCACGATGGCTAAAGGAGCACTAAACTAGAATTTTCAAGTCAATATCATCTAAATACTACAAGATGACATATTCAATTCTTCCATGCAACATGTAGGTATAGATAACCCACATAAGTAAAATGAAAATGAAATATAAGAGTGACAAAAATCATGGCTAGTGCTTTAATCATAACTAAGGAAACCACAAACTCATATCTCAAGATAGTACCCAACATGGGTCAACAAAATAATGTACACCCAAAAGGAAAGTAGACTCAAAATTGCATCACTAGCAAGAAAATAATAGACACTGAGATCAATGATGTAGATTCTTCCTGACATTACATCAAACCCAAAACCCTTAACCAAAATGTTAAAAATCCACCACTAAATATAATCATGGATTATGAACCCAATAAAAACCATCAAAAAAATTATTATTGACTGCATACCAATACTTTTAAATAGAGAAAGATAAAACCAACTTCCTCAAACCATGTATCCAAACCTACAACTATCTTGCATCTAGAAACACTCCCATAAGATTCACAATTTGAAAGATAATCTCCCTCTAGAATAATACCACAAATTTTGGTTAACATGTAAAACTTGCAAAACTATCCCTGTTAGAGACATGCATACAAATTTGAATCATCTTATCATGTGAAAGACCCACAAGTTTGAAAAAACCAAAACAATTAAACCAAAAAAATGAAATGTCACACATAAATATAATGACAAATTTCGAATATAAAATTTACAAAATTTACAAATCTAGTCAACATGAATCTAAACATGCAAGTACTACATTCCAATAGGAAGAAGAGGTTATCTAGGAACTCCAAGCCACCAAATATTCTAATTATACAACCACCATTTTGTACATGCATACAAAGGATATTTTCTATTTATAGAGCTTCCCCTAATGTCTAATTAACTAGTGTAGATGATCATACACATGGGTTAATGGACTTGAAGATCCCTAAATTAAGCAATTATCATTCAAGAGAGGGCTTCATTAAATGATCAACTAATGATTCATAGACATTAGATGATGCTAGAAATATATATGCATTCAATAATTCTAAATGTCCTACATTGACTGAGTATAGTAAATTGACCGCAA
This sequence comes from Sequoiadendron giganteum, assembly GCA_007115665.2. Lineage (NCBI taxonomy): Eukaryota > Viridiplantae > Streptophyta > Pinopsida > Cupressales > Cupressaceae > Sequoiadendron > Sequoiadendron giganteum. The sequence goes on along the minus strand of CM021108.1, from coordinate 602,063,308 downwards.
ATAAATGCATTAAAAGCTTTTAACCGAGATTAACTTCTATCTTCAAAATAGAGTAAACAAATACTAATAACTACTTAATTTCTACATGTAATTAATGCTTATGATTGTATTTTAATAACTATTATGTTGCAACATGTCGTAATCCAACTAACCTTCTAGAGTATTGAACATAATATCAACTTAAGGGTCCAATTCAGAATTTACAACACAACATTCATAATAGCATAAACTGAAAACTATAAATTAAGCTTGCAATGCATAATCTAATTAATTAACTAAACTAATGTGGATTTGTAGTACCTCAAGTGGTCCTTTCTTGAGTCATTGCATCCACAAAATCTTCTTCAATTACTCGCTCAGGAAAGCATGCTACCGAAATGTCTTCTCTTTATTATATTTCAATCATACACCGAGCTTTAGAGATGAATCTAACAAAAAATATTATTTAGTCTAATACATGCAAGATCTAGTTGTCCTTCTCATTAGGGTACCCTACTATAGAGGGTCCGCGAGAGTCCATTTATTTATAAATTGTAAAAAAACTTAAAAGGAGATGCCAATTCTCCCATAATAATAGGAAGAGGACTAGGTTTTTCTAAAATACAAAATAATAACTAACAAAATGAGAGTGTGTAGTGTAGGAAAAAGTATCCCCTTTTCACACTTAATTTGGGAATAAATATTAATGATAAAATGGACTAAATTATGCTTTGATTTAGTGTTGTAATATGTATTTTACATATTCACATTAAGTTTAGGGCCTTATTAAATCAAATGGACTTAATTGTACCTTATTTATGGTGTTGTAAGGTGTACCTTTGCACTTTCACACTAATCTAGTGTTGTTTAATCAGGACCCTCCTCCTTGCATAAAAGGGAAATTTACAGATCCATACTTTGACTTGACTCACCTCAAGGTTGTTAGTCCTTTCATTGTTTGGATCTCATTTCTTGAATGAATTAGTGGGGAGTAGGTCTATTTAATATCATTTGGTGAACCCCCTTTTTCTTTCAATCAAATCCACACCCTATTTTCTTATATTTTAGAGTGTAGAAGTTGAATAAGGAACTTGCACTTAATCAAGATAGCCGTTATAAATTGAAAACATTCCCAGATAGAGCATTTCATGTTATAACTCCTATTCCTTATTAGAACATACTCCTTTCTCCTTCATGACTTATAAAAATATAGGAGTGACACTTGGGCATCCATGATCTTGTCCTTAAATGATTGCCTTCATCTTCTTCTGAAAGTGTGATCATGTTGTAGCACATTAACTCCTCTGCATCAAATTTTCATCCTTATATTGTGGGTTGAGAAGCCTTTTGTTGTGGTTTGATAGATTATTTGTTGCAAGGGTTAGCCTTTATTTCTTCAAGGCATTTTCATTGCTAACAACTATGATTAAATATAAAATTTTACTAAACTCACGAACATTCAAAGTTCATACACTCACTTATTAATATAACATATATTGTTGGGTGAAAATAGTGTAATCAACTTTTCAACAGATTACGCTATCTAGACTTCAACCACAACTGTGTGAGATATAATCTCTCCTCTCAGAAAGGGGAGGTGCCCTTCTTACTACTAATTAAAAGCTATAGTAAACTTAAAAGAATACTCACAAAATGTACACTGTACTCATGAAATGGGGGGGGTGTGTTACATTCATACTTCTCTCTTTTTTCAGAGAAGATGTTTACAATGCTTCACGATGAAAAGCTTTAGATCTGAAATAACTTAAACTTAAACAACAGCAGTAATGTCGATATTCCTATCTTGACAAAGCACAACTTAGAAATACCAGGTATGATTTATAATGACAAAAGATAAAAAGAAAAGGGAAGGCTCACGAAGGCACAAAGTCATTCTGTAGCCTTTTCAACGTTGGATCCTGTAATGATATCGTTCGTTGTATTAGAAGCACAAAGTCTTCTTAGACACAATGATTCATCGAACAGCATGAATGATTACAAGCACAAAGTCTTGTAGATCCTTCAACAAAAATCTTCAAACATAAACAAATCCAAACGATAATGTAACACAAGGTTTACATCAACCACTAGAAGCCCTTTCAATCTCATACACAAATCACTACTGATATAATCAACACACAAGACAATCGATTCCAACACAAAGTCCGGTATGCAATCCTCTTCTTTATTGATTAGATCTGAATTCACAATATTGAACACAAAGTCTCAATGCTTGTTTCAAAAGAGCAGCACTTCATTGCAAAATATCAAAAGGTAACTATTACAAAAGAAATCCCTCTTATTTATAGAAAGGAGGGAAGAGAAAAATTAGGGAACCAGATGAGTAAAAATAGGAAACCCTAATCTAATTGAGTGTAAATTATTTCTACATAATTTCACCTCATATTTTGGTGCAATTACGTTTTACAAAAAGACACCTAAAGTGTCAAAAACTATTTACAATATGCAAAATAGGGGACACCAAAAATGGCGAACACTGGAGACGAAAAGAAGACTATTGTTCTTTGCACTGGGTGTGGAAGTCTTCATATTTCTTTGCTGTCTATCTCATGAACTTTTCATCTGGCCTGACTCTATAATCCACCAGCGTGTGTATTTTGGTAATCAACTTCTTTGCAGATGAAGAAACCTTTTTACACCTTTCAAGATGAACCTTGAAACAATCAAGTGATAGCCACGGATCACATACAATGTGCATGGTGTTTTTAGTAAAAATTTTGTCATCCACCAGCTTCATGAAGGCCTCCTTGTACACTTGAATTATTTCGTTGAGGGGAAGGAAGGTGTGTTGGTCATCAAGGAGATCACCTGGCAACTCCTCCATTCCATTTACCAGAAGAACCCGGTAACCTTCTACATCTTCTTATACCTGGTGAATGTCATCAATCAAAAACTTCAATACCTGGATTCTATGTTTGAGCGATTCTTTCACCTCCACATATTTCTCCTTGTCAGGTATTACTCCATTCTTTACCAATTGGTTGATCTTGGATTCTTTCATTTTCAGCCATGACGATAAAGTCCTTTCCATCTGATGTAGATCCCTCACAAGTGATCCTTCCTCTTTATTAAGCTCAATCTGCAGCTAGGCTACTTGTATTTTCTTCTCACTTGTGGTGGTGATGACCTACATCCCATGATCTATAATCTCTTCAATACAATCATTTAATACTTTACCCTTGGCTGCAAGCTTTTCTGCCTTTTGAACAGCTAGTTCTTTGACATTTACCAAGGTCATAGATTGGGCATCACCCATTGAAGATCTCGCTATGTTTCTCAAGATGTTCGCATAGCGTTCAACTTTCCCCTTGTATAGATTTTTAGCTTGCTCCATCTTGTCAAGCCTTCCTACAAGAGCATCTAACATTACTTGGGCATCTGCTTTTGCACTTTCATTTTTTACCTTCCCAAGTTGTATTCTCTATATGGTATAATCTTCCATGTTTACGTCTCCCTCTAGTTGTGGAGGAAAACCTACCTCAAAAATTTTTTGGCCAGCATTATCAACTTGGAGTCTAGACAACACCTTGGCCTTTTTCTTTTCCTTGTTCTTGGGAGCAGGTATTTCTTCCAAGTCCAGCTCATCGGGGGAGATCATCTTCTTTTTTCACTTAGGAACCTGCAACACCAACCAAGGAGGGAGGAAAGAAGTATACACATCACTTGTTACTGCTAATTCCTGAGCTGTAGGGGCTCTTTGAGGAATAGTTGAAATAGTAACTATGGGGGCCATTGTAGTCATTATGGGCCCAGTTGTCTGTACGCCAAGCTGACTCTGCAAAGACTCATTCATGAATCTATTAAAATCAGCCTCCGAAGAAATGTAAAAAGATGGAGATGAAAAACTAGGGAGAGAAACTGGCGAACTAGATAGGTCATTGATATTTTGTGCTCGGCCAACTGCAGAGGAAACCAACACCGTTGGCACTACTAGTAGGGAAGAAACATCTTCTACTCCTGTAACCGTGATAGGGAGAGGAGAAGAAGGAATGGGTGGAACAAGAGATTTAGGAATTGAAGGAGTGTGAGGAGGTGAAGCTACTGGAACCTGTTCGGTTTCTCCTCGAGGAGGGGACAAAACCTGCTCATCCTCTTGGTATTCCTCAACCTCTTCTGCTGATTGCTCTTCTTCTCCATCTGATTTGGTTTCTCCAGAGTTCTCATCATCTGATTCTTTAGATTCAAACTCTGTATCTCCTCCTTCCTCATCTGAAGATAAATCCTCGAAAACAAGCTCCCTCTCTTCTACACGAGATGTGGTAGCTCTTGTTTCTTGTATTTCAGCAGTCTATGGAGTATTTTTTCCTACAATGAACTTAATCCTTGGCCCTCTTCGTGATGAAGAGGGAATCACAGCCTGCTTCTCTTTGGCAAGAGATTTTGGCGGTGGACTAGGTTTCTCTTTAGGAAGCTCACCTTCAGAATTTGTCTTGAAGGCTTTCATCTGATGGCCATGCTTATGAAGCCATTTTGTCGTGTTGTGTAGGACAGGGACCAACCTTTCCCTCATGTAAGTACATTCTTTTTTGGACCATTGTACTAGAGGCAAAGGTTTCCCAGCGACGTTGTCCTCATCATAAGCAGAATTGAGGACGTCACCCAGATCTATGAAATCTTCAGGAAAATCAGCTATTTGGAGAGCCCTTATTTGATCAACTGTCAACCTGCGGAAATCCATTTTACGTACATCATCTTCATCTCTACACTCTGCCCATCTATCTTCAAAATGGTAGACATGGCTGTGACCTTTCTTGAGTTTCTTCTTAACATCCCTGAAGTCAAAGTCACGCCTGTACCTGTAGGTCTTGATAGTATTTATGTGCATCTCAGCTGAAACATTCTTGGCCTTCTGCACAGTTATGATCGTGTATCTACCAATGGTTAATGGAAACTTAAAACCAAGCTTATGATTCTTTTGTCGTTCCTTGTGCACAGAAATTGATTGTCTGCACAACTCCATAAGAATCCATTTATCTGATGGGTATCTGGGAAGCATATAAGGGCATCCTGTGAAACAACCTACCCTTATGTAAGTAAAGGTTGGAAAATGTAGAAACACACATCCCACTTTGCTGACCGCCTTGTAAGCTTCATCTGAAATCCTCTTCTTCTCCAGAGTTGGATCAAAAGTGAATAGCAAAGGAGCAAAGAAAGCATCTGTGACTCTCCTAAAATGGTGGAAGCTTTCCCTCAGGTTCAATTGCTAATAGTAGTCATAGATAGGGGTAGAATGTCTATTACCTTTGGTAGATAAACCAGGAAACTGCCTCATTACTGCTGCTGAGTACACCAAGAAAGAAGTCATAAAAAACTTTAAGGTGGTGGGCACCTTGATCAACTGCTCATGGATTTCGTCACTGATCTGTGTTCCCCAATCAATGTGTACTTTCCTCCTTCGGATGATTTGGATGTATTCATACATCCAATCTTGAAAATAAGAGGATCCAGGCAAACCCTTAACTCTGCTTAACAAGGTAATCATATCTCTTACATCTTCTTTGAAGTCACTCCTGGGGAGTCCCTTAGGCCACCTAGAAACAGCATGTCGGGGAGTCTTCAACCACTGTGGGTTAATCAATGTTTTGGCCTTGACTGGATCATTGTCAAATATTTCTTGAGCTCTCTGGATTGTGATAGGAGTGTATTGTTCCATCTATGGAACTTTGAAGACTATGTCAAAGAATTCACCGTCAAGCCTCATAACAACTTGACCTGTCGAATCCCTCACAGTCCTGTCTTCTTGAATGTAGTGCGCAGCTACTTGAAGTACAAACTCCATGTGATGAGCTGAAGTTGGGAAAGTAGAAACCATATGAAGATTGCTATGTACAATGGCTTTCAGATTCTCATCCCACGGCCTCTGTTGGATCCTCCTCACGAAATCTACCAGATCTTGATGGTCGATCTCAGTGTCTTTGATTTCATCCACCTTGGACAACACCACGGTCAAAGGGAAAACACCCTGGTACTTATACTTCATCTTCCCCTTATCTTTAGGAGATGGTGATGGCATTTCGGTTGACATTTAGGAGAGCAAAGAACTATGTATTTCTTATTTCTGAGGATCTTTGATGGGACTGCAAGAATGGTGGATGCAATGATTGTCAGGAAAAATATGTCACATGGGGAAGCGTGAGATGAACATGGTGATATCGAGTCACTGTGTTTTGGCTGTGCGGTGTGGAAAACGAGGAGCGAAAATGATCGTGGAGGCGAAAATGAAGAGAAAACACTATTTCGAGTGTTGGAGAAAAAGTGCAAATTTTGGTGCTCGGGCAGTGAAAATCACCGCTCGAACACCAATGTGAGATTTTTGTTTTGGAGTCGAGGCGATGAAAAACACTGCTCAAGCACCAAGGGACTTAGAGAATTCGAGGAAGGCAAAGTTGGTGTTGAGGTGATGAAAATCACCGCTCGAACACCACGACTTCAAAACAGTTTGGTGTCATGGCAGTGATTTTCACCGCCTCGACACTTGGGGTATTTTTGTGTGGGTTTCATGGCGGTGAAAATCACCGCCAAGACACCAGTGTGACTTGGTGCCTTCGTGCGAAGGCGTTGAAAAACCTCGCCCATACACCGAGAGAAAAATGAAGACCTAACGCGCATGAAGGCAGGGAAAAACTTTGCCATGACAGTTGCAAAGGATACGAGGAAGAAACGACAAGAAAAAGGAAAAAGACACGAGCAACAAGAACGAAGGGAGAAGAAAAGCCAAAGACCGACAACAAAAATGAGAGCATTCAAATCTAAAGAAAAGAAAACTACCTACTGAAAGGAAATGAAACGTGAACATACCTGTGATAGTTGACAATGGCGAAGATCACAGTGAAAACTGAAAGCTGGAGGGAAACACCAAAGCGCGATCTCAAAGGGAGGAAATTCGTGATGACACGGGAGCGAAGTATAGAGAGAGTCACTTAGCGAAAATGAGGAAATAACTCATGATTGAGTTAATAAAAACCTAAAAAATAACTTAAGTCACATGCATTGAATGCGGCAGGGAACTTAGACTTAACTCACAATTAGGTGCTCGGGCGGTGATTTTCACCGCTCGAGCACCAACTCAAAAAATAACTTAAGGTGCAACGGTGGTGATTTTCACCGCCTGAGCACCAAATGTTGAAAACAAAGTTAGGTGCAATAGCGGTGAAAATCATCGTCATTGCACTAAAAACAGTTAGAGTAAAACGGTGCCACATCGGTGAATTTCACCGCTTGAGCACCAAAAACTAGAAAATTTAACTTAACTCCCGGGGTAAAAAGGAGTCAGACCTTAAACTCGAACTCGAGCCTATCATCACCTACCTGGACTAGGTAAGATTAGAGACTTCGCAAAACAAGTTAGCCTTGTTTTACGTGCTTGAAACGCATGGTCCTAGGAAACAGACTAGTTACATAGGGGGGTTATCCATGAATCAAGGGCTGCTGGATTCTGTGATAACAGTTGGCTCCTGCTGGGGATCTTTCTTCAGTCGTTCTTTCAAATGAGTGAAGAAAGAAGAACCACCATAATTCAAGTGCCTTTATCCATCCATTGGGCTTGGAGTCAGGCGACAATGACAAAAAACAAAAAGACGCAAAGGACTAAAAATAAGAAAAAATACTTACCTCTGGAACACTCGTTATTTTAACACACAAAGTGTTTGAGACATTGTCCACTGTGTGGAAGAGCGAACGGCGTTCCATCTTTGTATGCTAACAAGAAGCTATTTTCACTGCACAGTTGGTGAACTAGGAAGGGTCCAGTCCACAGTGAATCAAACTTCCCATGCATACCTTTTGGCTCTCTCCATTTGTCCCATAGGAGAACGAGGTCGCCAATTTGAAAGTCCCTGGATTTAGCTTTCTTATCAAACAGTTTCTTTACTTGTTGCTAGTATTCAAAAATGTGATCAGCAACTTGGACACACTTCTCTTCCAATTTGGAGAGATACATTAAGCGTTTGTCCGTAGAATTTTCAAAGGTCTCGTCTTTGATAGCCTTTGCCAACTTGAGGGCTGGAAATTCCAGAGTTATGGGTAATTCAGCATTAACCCGTATAAGAGTTGAAAAGGAGACACGCCAATTGCCCGCTTGGGAGTGATCCTGTCTGCCCACAAGGCATCATACGAAGCCTTATGCCAAAGGTGTTGATTTTCCTCTACTAGCTTCCGGATGATAGTCACTAGATTTTTGTTGCTCGATTCCGCTTGACCATTACCCTATGGATAATAGTCAGAAGAATGTGACAAGGTTATGCCATGTTCAAAACAAAACTCGGTGATTTTGTTTGATGAAAAGGGAGAAGCATTGTCGGCAACAATTTTGTTTGGCACGCCAAACCTGGAAATGATATTCTCTTTCAAGAATTCGCACACTACTTCAGAAGTTGCGCGCTTAGTGGGGATTGCCTCTACCCACTTGGTAAAATAGTCGGTAGCAGTCAAAACATAGACATGTCTAGCACTGGAGGATGGATTAACTGCACCTATGAATTCTATTCCCCATTGTTGGAAAGGTTCTTCGATTACTACTGGCTTTAGTGGTAAAGCTACCAGTTTGGGTCTACCAACAAATTGTTGACATAACTCGCACTTACATACCCAAGAGTACGCATCTTGGAAGAGCGTAGGCCAATAGTATTTTGCTCTCAAAATTTTGTGAGCAGTGACCGATGCTGAGAAATGTCCCCCACATGCCAAGTCATGGTATGACTTCAACAGTTTTTCTTGTTGTCCCTTGTCCACACACCGTAGAAAGGTACCATCAATGGCACGTTTATACAAGCCATTGTCCCATAAGACAAAATTTTCTGATTTCAACTTGACAGTACTTTTTTCTTTTGATGTCAAGTTGTTGGGGCATTCACCGTATGTGAGAAAATGAACGATATTAGAAAACCACTCATCAGTGGTGCTGACAAATAGCAAAAAGGGTAGCTCATTGGAATTTTCTTCAACATCGGGAACTTCTTCATCTTCTAAAACTTCTTTGTCGGGGTTGTTCTCAGCAATGAGTTGACATAGGCCACGTCCCCATATTAGTTTGGTGGGTTTGATCTCCAGATCATACTCCTGAATCTTGGCAACCCAGTTGCCTCTTTTTGTCTCAAATTCCTGCTATGTTAGAATTGACTTAATAGTTGTATCTGGAACCAAGACCTTGACGTGACTATTCAGGATGTAAAACCGAAAATTTTGACAGCTTTGACTACGGCAAAGGTGTGCTTTTCCATCTGAGAATACTTCAACTCATAGTTCTTGAGGGGACAACTCATGAATGCAATGGGCGATTCAAAACCTTCATGGTTTTCCTGTACCAAAATGGCTGAAAGTGTATGCTCGGAAGCATAACTATACATTATAAAATATTTGGTGAAATTAAGACAAACCAGTACAGGAGCATGAGCGATCGCCTCCTTGATGTCATCAAATGCAGCTTTCCCTTCCGCAGTCCAGTGGAAGGTGGTATTACCTTTCATCATGTCTACAATATGACGAGTTTTTTCCGCAAAGTCCGGGAGGAACCTTCGCAGGAAATTTACCTTACCGAAGAACGAATGAACCGCTTTCTTACTTGATGGCAGGGAGAGGGTTCTGATGCCATTAACTCTTTCTGAGTCAATCTTGATTCCTTTGGTGGAGACTATATGGCCGAGTAGTTTTCCTTCTGTAACCCCAAAGACTGACTTTTTTGGGTTGAGGGAAATGCCATGTTGATGGCATCTCTCCAAGATTTATCTCAGGTGATTATAGTGCTCGTGATGCCTTTTGGAATATACTATGAGGTCATCAAGATACACCACAATGAACTTACACATCACGTCACAGAAAGCCAGGTCCATAGCACGTTGGAAAGTAGCACTAGCGTTTATCAAACCAAAGGGCATCCAACGGTATGCAAAGGTACCTCATGGTGTCGTGAAAGCGGTCTTGTGTTGATCATCTGCGGTGACTTCAATTTGATTGTAACCGAAGAAACCGTCCAGCATGGAGAGCATCTCGAATCCAGTCACATTCTGCAAGACTTGATCCATGATAGGAAGAGGGTAATTGTCTTTAAGTGACAACTGGTTGAGATTTCTAAAATCAACGCAGATGCGGATCTCACCATTCTTCTTACGCACAGGGACGATATTTACTATCCATGTCGAATGGTGAATTGGGAAGATTATCCATGCATTCAGCATCTTCTGGACTTCTGCAAGAATTGTTCCAAAAATCTTTGGGTTGTACTGCCTTTGCTTTTGCTTAAAAGGTAAAGCCCCAACCTTTAGTGGGATATCGTGTTGCACTTCCTTTGGTCGGAAAGATTTGAGATCTTCATATGAATATGCTAGAACATCCATATATTCTTGTAACAGCCTAGTGAACTGGATCCTTTCTTCTGGGGTGCAACATTTGCCAATGTTTACCATCTTGGGATCAGCTTCAGTTCCCAAATTGTATTGCTCAACCTCATTAGACGAATTAGAGTCGGCGAGCTGTTGTTTGATATAGCGGTCATGTTTGTCAAAGAGCCTTTCTAGAGATACCAACCCCTTAGGGATTTTGTTCCCCTTAAGTTGTAGGAATTCTTCGTTGGAAACTGGATCTATGCTAAACACAGATTCTCGTAGAGGAGAATCACTTCCTTCGAAGTACAATTCATTGAATTTCTCATCCTTTCCCAAGAAGGCAACTATTTGATGATCATCATTGAAGATTTGCCAGTTCTCCGAATTTTCGGGGACACTTGGATGAAAAACCAACTTGATAGTGTAGGTAGAACCTTGAAAATCCTTGTGCGGTATGAGAAGCGTGGCTGACACTGCCAAAGAGTTTGCCTGGCCATTGTATTCTCTTGGTACTGCAAAGATATCAAAAGCATCAAATTCTTCAATGCAATCCCAAACGAGATTGCGATAATGTCTAAGCTTGTCATTTTTTGTTTGGTACAAGTTTCTTACCTGACATACTATTAGCTCAGCATCACCTTGTGCATGGAGGTTTTTAATACCTTTCTTACGTGCCACTTGCATTCCCAACAGCAAGGCTTCATATTCCGCGGTGTTGTTGGTATTATCAAACTGTAGCTTGAAAGAAAAAGGGAAGATCTTCCCATTAGGGGAAATGAAAACTATTCCAGCTCTAGAACTGGTTGAAGAACAACTATCATCAAACTCTAACAACCAAACGTTGTTTGGATTGCCGAGGCTAACGGTATCAAAACTTGAAAACTCATCTTCTAGCAGAGTTTCAGGATCTGATGTCGACGAATCATCTGGTGGTGAGTCGTTCATCAAAGAGAGAGATTCAACACTCTCCAAATCATGTGTCATTGAAGATTCACCAACCTCTTGAGTTTGAAGATAATAATTCCCCATCCCTGAAGATTCAAACAGGATCTGAGCTCTTAGGTCATCTGATGGGGTTATGGAGAATTTTGCTTCTTTCTGAGGAATAAGATTTTGCATTACGCCCTTCACTAGTATTCTGGCTTCGGACATATCCATACTTAATTCTCCACCAACATCCTTGCATAAATTCCTTTCGAAGAGAATTCTGTATGATGCTAGTACATCAGCCACCAGGACTGTCATTTTGATCTTTTTATCAGGATATGCGGCAAACACATATTGCACGTCTTTAATCTGACCGATCAAGGGCACTTGCTTATTTTTCATAGAAAAGCAACGGCTAATAGTTTTGGTCATTTCTAGACCCAAGGTAGTGGCTACTTTGGCATGCATCACATTATCAGATGCACCAGAGTCTATGACACAATTGCTTAATTTGAAACCATTTACCAGCAAGGCGATAAAGAATGGATCAATGCGTCCAGACGCAGTTGGGGGATTGGATACCAGATTATTGTGGGGTACCTTTGGTTTAGGAGCAACTAGGACCTCGGGGGGTGAATCCTGAGTTGGATTAATTCCCTGATCCTTAACAAATTGGACAAGCTTGTCAAATTGGTCAGGATTAACTTTGAGGTATTCCGCCTCAGACATTTGAACCTTGGTTCTTTTTGCATGGTCGATGATGTCAAAGGCTTGAAAAGAATTATGTAAACTAGATGTAGTGACTTCAGTAATCGGTTTAATGAAAGGCACATTGGTCTTTGGAACTAGGTGATTAGCTTTGGGTATAGCGGGAGTGGGAGTCGAGGAACGTGGCGCATTGGCTTGTGGATTTACTAATTTCTTAGGTTGCCAAGGGAGAGGAGATCCTCTTTTGGCAATCATGATGGGCGACTTTTCCTTTTCAGGTGGGGCAACAACTTGAACTTTGTCAAGCTGGTTTTGTTGATGCCGCGTAAAGACAGCATAAGTATCTGTCACCAAGTCATCTGATTCCTCTTCATCCATTATCTGCAAGTAGCTAATCTTGGAGTCGCCAGCCGATTCCATTTCTTCCTCTTGGAAAAGATCGGCATTTTGTTCTTTAGGATAATCTGGCTAAGCATAATCTTCTTGCTTAGTTTCATAATATCCCACAGTAGCATTGGTAGGTGGAGCTTCAAGGGCGAGCCTACTTGGTGGTGCCGGAAGATGATTTTGAGTTTTGTTCTCGATATAATTGGGGAAAGGCATTTTGGGGACGTCCTTGTAATTCTTGTTATTGTTGGCCACTTGCTTCTTCAAAGCGAGGAGCTCATTCGCCAACCGTTGCACCATGGGATCAGTGAAGTTGGAATTGGTGCTAGGGGTGATGGCATTGGATGCTGAAGATCCTGATGCTTGCATCCTTTTGTTGGTGTTGGAGCTGCCATTGATTCTGATCTCTCTGGCTAAGATCATATCATCTTCAAGGCTTGTAGCTAATTGTTGTGCTGCTTCAACATTAGCAAGAGTTTCCTTATATAACAAAAAGCTTACCTTGGGTAACTAGGCATTGATGAAAAAGCACTTCAAGTTGTGATCTGTAGGTTTAGCATCTTGTGGGATCCGTGTAACCAACTTGTTGAATTTTTCCACAAATTCTCTCATAAGTTCATGAGCCTCCTTTCGCATGGTTGTCAATTGTGCTAACACCAACCAAGGAGGGAG
>CM021108.1:601924475-602050195 GCA_007115665.2 Sequoiadendron giganteum | reverse complement strand
GCTCTATCCAGACATCTATGAATTTTTTCCTATTTTTGTCCTAGGTATATTGTGATTTTAGTTTTTACTTGGTTGGTATATTGGAGGTTACTTGGATATTTTGACAATTGGGAGGGTGTTGTTTTGATCATTGTACTTCATTTCAGCTCTATTTTATATATTGATCTCAAATGTAATCATTGAGAAGTGTATTATTATTGTAACCATGGGTTATGCAACTCATCCTTCTATAATAGTTTTGACTAAGGATAATTATGAGTCATGGAAAAAAGGAATAATAACACATTGTAGGTGGTTAAATATTTTGCCTCATCTTTATGGACTCATTCTTGAACCAAAAACAACATATAAGAAACATGTTTTGGGTAATAATAATTATCATATTATAGGATTGATTGGTTCTACTTTCAATGCAAGAATCCTCATAGAGACCTAGCATAAGATTTCAGTAATCTCATGCCCATGCATAATTTGGACCAAAGTTTGGGAGATTTTTGAAGATCCACATAAGCGTCCATTCCCAGATGATCCTGATGTAGATTGCCTCACTCCACTTGATGATGTTGACAATCTACCCTTTTATGATGACACCTTAGAGGAGTTTGAGTATAATGTAGAACTTGAGAATCTTGATGATCCAGAGACTTCTCCTGCAACTCCTACTTCTTTAGTTGAGATCACACATTCATCTTATGTTGATGATTCATTGAGTACTTCAGGTGATTCATTGCAACAGGTATCTAATTGTCTTCTTGATTGGGATTCCTATTTATTAGATATTGCGTCTTTTTTTGTGGAGTCTCACATTTCAGATTTACAAGACCAATTTGAGGGTTTATCTCTCCTATTTGATGATAGTCATGGATCAACTATTGTCACTTCATATTTGTCTTTGGAGTTATTTCAAGATTATTTTCTAGTTGTTCTTGTTTTTTCATAGTCTATTGTTATTGGGTATGTACTTGATTGGATTGTGGCATCGTCATCATCATCCAAGAACTTGGCAACACATGAGAAAATTTCAAAGACACTATATTCATACATATGGATTCCAATTCCTATCCTAAATGGGAAGCATTCCTGCATTCATACTTGGTGTATCTTCTTCCCAAGGGGATAAACATTGTGTGTAGGCATTGGATTATGTTTTGTCTTCATACACTTACCATTTTTACAGGAGATCATACATTATGGGGGGTTATCTTGTCTCTCTCTTTCCCTCTTATGGGGGTCATATACATGATGGATGTAGTCCTTGGGGGTATCATTGAGTCCTCCATACATCATCTTGTTTCTTTCTTTTCTCTCTTTTGGAGAAGATTTTTGTCCCATTGAGTTTTCTCCTTTTCTTAGTTTGTGAGAGATTTTATTTACATAGTAAATGGGTACCTAGAATGACCTCATAGCCAGGACCCATCTTCATAGTCTCTTTGCATATTTTGCATAATAATCTTCTCCCTAAGTTGCACTTAAGGGAGGTGTTAGTGTGAATAAATGTCTTGTACCTAACTAATTCACTCACTGGGTACTTAGGGGACATATTCACATGTTAAGTTTACTTAGGCTTATAAGATTCATTCTAGAAGTCTTAGTTGTCATTTCTAGATCTTATCTTATCCTAGGTTGTTATGAGTTAGTTGTCTCATATTATAGGATTAATACACTTATCATAATCTTGTCTAATTGTATTTCTCAACTTTCCTTTATAAGAAAGAACTCTCATGTACAGTTATATATTCAACCATATTCAATCTTGCATTGTTGAAGCAAGCATTCTTGCCATTTTCTCTCTTGTGGAAGATATTTTGTTCTAGCAAACTGTTTCTAGGGGTTTTGAGGAGTCGCTGTTAACTCCTACACTAGGTAGTTAAAAACTGAGTGGGGGTTCTTTCCTTTGTAGCTTTGGTGTCAATTATCTCCATATGTCCACAAATAAATCAAGTGCCTTTTTTTCAATCCTATTCTCTGCATTCTAGAATCTTCTCTCTTGGCCTCCATTTTATCAATTTGATCCATTCATCCACTCCCTCATGAGGATTTTTAGCTTTTGCCCTGATTAGGAGGGGAAATGACTTTTCCTTTTGACAACTCCTATGTATCTGTCATCTTTGATTCTCATTTCATATAAATGGATCCAATGATTTAATCTAAAAATATCTAACAAACATGTGTGGATTCCATGCAGTCATGAGGGATAGCCAAGTTATGCAAATAGAATTCACATAACTGATCCTATATATCTGGGTTTGTTTGCTTGTATGTTTCCAAAAATAAAGTAGGTAAAGATAAAGAGATTGGAATATCACTAATCAATTGACTAAATTGAAAACTTAAATTTTTTTTTGTAAGTATAGGGTATAAACCCTAGCAGGGGGTTTGCACCTTAAAAGCTATATTGTCTTATCGGCCAACTCCTCTATTTTGACCTTTAGTTTCTTAATTTTTGCATCTTTTTTGTCAATTTCCCTAGTACATGTTGTTATCAACTCATACTTTTCTTTCTCCCATTCTTTATGTTTCTAGGATAATTCCCTTACCTTATTCCATAATTCAATCCCAAGGATCACCATAGAAGGGGTTTTCTCAATCCCAATCCTTGTTGATCAAAGGCATGCAACCTTTTCTCTAACTCTCAGATTCTACTCTCTAATCCTTCCTCCCTCTACTGGTATCCCTTAAGGTGTTTTTCTAATTCTTTGATTCTTTGTAAGGATTCTTGTAACTCCTTTCTCTCATTCTTTCCTTTTAGAAGTAATTTCTCTTCTTTCTCCAAAAATATTTCTTCCTCAACCTCCTTAGATGGAACAAGCCCTTCTTAACAAATAGGGCTACTTGTAGGTTTGTTCTTCTTTTTGACTATAAACAAGTCCTCTTAATCAGAATTTGAGTTGCTGCTCAAATATAGAGGCTGCAATATTTTGGGTTGCATGTCACTAATAGAAACCCTTTCTTCTTTAGAATCCATCTCAGTCTCAACCACAATAATTGTTTCCTTCTAATTTTTAGTCTTTCCCTTTGTAGGGACTTTCCTTCTAAGGTGGTGTGATTGCTTTCTTGTTTGTGTTGGTCTCTTCTACTTCTTTTTGGGTGCAAAAGTAGAGGGTACACTTTTTCTTTTCTTGGGCCTGGAAGGGCTCTTGGTGGATGCATGGGTTTTTGTGGCCTCTTTTTCTATGAGTTGTTCCCTAGAAGCTACAGGTTGTGTTTCCTACTTTGTATGCTCCCAAATGCTATATGTAGGTGAGAAAATAGGTGAGATAGAGAGTCTATTTCCCTCTTCTACAATTGTAGAAGGCTCTTCCATTTCCTATTCTTTGTTCAATTCCTCTACATTTTTCCTTATGAGAATATCATTGACATTATTTCAAGCTAAGAAGTCTTCCCAAGATACATTGGAAAATTGGGTTCTGAGACTTCATTTAATTTAAAAGGTGACCAAGCAGAAATGTGACAATGCAAATTGGTTTATTTTCCTCTTATACTCAGCATACATTATTTTCAATGGATTGTATAAGAAGTTAGGGACATTCACAATCCTCTGATGGTGTAAGTGACTAAGGAGTTTAAAGTGTACAGTGTATAAGAGGGATTTTATACCATCCCAGGTTAAATATTTAACTATGTAGGAATCAATAGAAGTCCAAATCTAGGGTAAAGAAAGTCATTTTGCACCTTGAGAGGAAGAATCTAAATTTTCCCCTCACATTGTAAAATCATTTTTGGCTGCAATTGCATCTTCTCTGACTGGAAACTCCTCCCTTTTTCTTGGTAACCCTAATGCTTTTGTCACTATTTCCTTTGAAGTGTCTACTCTTAGTCCTCTAACCATATCTTCATCATTCTACAAGGTTCTTGCAAACTGTTGAGTCATAATTTCATTAAATTCAGTTAGATGAAAAATTTAGCCACCCAACTTGTGGAAGATTGGTAGACATTGTTGATCTTCCAGTAATAAATTATGTGATGTTGATTCTCTTTTAATGATATCTCCTCCCATTGCTACAACCTTTACCACCTCTACCAAATTTTTCTACTGTACTTGGCTCTTCTTGGATGTTCCCTTCTTACCTATATTTCTTTTATGCACTGCACTTCTTATGGTTGTTTCTTTGTGACTAATAGAGGAAAATGAAGGGAATTGAGAATTGTATGTAGTTTCCTAAAAGGTTTTGGTGATAACAATTAAACCTTTTTCTTCCCCCAACTTGGGTGTGCTATTTGTCCTCAAATATCATGTACGCAAAGGACAAGTAAGATAAATTCAAAGCATTTGAGATATATGATACATCAAATTTAAATGTGCACATGATTTTGAATGTAAATAAAAATTAGTAGTATTAAATGTTAATTATAGTTAATTAACAAGAAGAGTACCTGTGATTTTGGATTGCTAGAAAGATGGCACATGTGAATGGAACTGAATGTTGCTATGCAATTATTGGAATTTTTTTTGAAATGATGGTTAATCAATGTGAAGTATTGTGTGCAGACATGCTAGAAAAATTAACTTGGTGTGATTATGGCACATGTTTGAGATTGTGAGTGTTGAAAAGGAAGGCTATAGAAAATATGGATGATGAATGGTGGAATGGAATGCTACAATAAATGTGTGTTTGAGTGAAGGGGTTGCATGGTGGTATGAAATGTGACTAGCAGTGGCTATGGGTATGATGGAAGTGAAGCGTATGTACATACTATGAGTATTTGAATCAGCGGGTCCTTGGTTATTGATGTGCAATGGTGGAATGGAATGCTGCATTGAATGCATGTTTGAGTGAAGAGGTTGCATGGTAGTATGAAATGTGACTAGCAGTGGCTACAAGTATGATGGAAGTGAAGCGTATGTATGTACTATGTGTATTTGAATCAACAGGTCCTTGGTTATTGATGTGCCTTGAAGCTATTGCTAAGTGAACTTTTGCTACACACCCATAAAAATAAATGCTAGTGATCATAACTTGTTAATGTGTGTACATGTGAGAGGTGTTGGTGAGTAATTATACTTGATTAATATTAGTAGATGAGCCAAGTGAGCTGGTTGACTCATCTATTAATATATTAGTTGATGTGTCATCCTCATCTGCAAGTTTAGCATGTAATTCTAACTTGAATTACTGCTAAAAATTATGTAAGAAGTCTTCCTTTTGCAATGGCTTCTTATAAAGCTTGAGTCTATGGCCATTGACTAATAGGGAGAATCTTACTGAATCGATGATAGTGGGTTGAACCGCTCCATTTTTAAAAACTTTCTTTATTTTATATGGTCCAAGCTAACATGTTTGTAATTTACCCTTGTGGTCTTTATACCTAGAATCATATAGCAACACATAGTCACATGTATTCAATTCCTTTATTTTAATGAACTAGTCATGCCATTTCATCCTCTCTTTTTTGCATAATTTTTGTATGGTGAATGACCTCCATTTTGATTTCATCTAAAGAATTCAGGGTGTGTAGTCTTTCCTTTTGAGCTTCACATATGTCTATGTCAAGTTCTACTATTGTGTGAAGTGTTTTGTATTCAAACTCAATTGGAAGTGCAAATTTCTTCCCATACAACAATTCATATGGTGTAAACCCTGTTGTAGTCTTCTAGCTTGTCTTGTATGTCCAAACTATTTTAGGGAGCCTTGCTAGCCAATCCTTTTTGTGTAGCTGAACTATTTTGGTAAGAATAACTTCTATCTCTCTATTTATAACTTCCACTTGAACATTAGCCTATGGATGGTAAGGTGTATATTTCATGTGCCTAATCTCATACTCCTTGACTAAGTTTTTAATTAGGCCAGAAGTGAATTGAGGCCCCTGGTCTATTACTATTTCTCTAGGAACACCATATATGGTGAAGATATATTCATAAATAAATTTAGCAACATTATCATCCCTTGTAAATTGTAGTGCTTTCACTTCCACCCACTTTGTGAGATAGTCTACACAAACCAAAATATATTCTTTGTTATTGGATGTTGGAGCTATGGGACCAATGAAATCCAGTCCCCACTTGTCAAAGTGTGCAATGACCAATTGTGGCTGAAGTGGTATTTCATCACTCCTAGTAGGACTTCCCATCCTTTGACATCTGCCACACCTCCTTGTATACTTGAATGCATCTTTGTGAAGTGTAGGCCACTAGTAACCAGTGTTTAAATTTTTTTAGAGTTGTCCTTTTAGCTACAAAGTTCCCTCCACAAGGCTCATCATGATATGATTTTAAAATATCATAGAATTCATCCTCCCTGATGCATCTTCTCATTATGTTATCAACCCATGTATAAGAGAGATAACTAGCAACCCATAAAATAAGGAAAATTTCACTCTACCAGATGTCTCCTTTCTCTTGGTGAGAAATGTGTTGGTGTCTTCCCTACAACCAGATAATTAGCTATATCTATATACCAAGGTGTCTACATAGAGAGGGAAAATAAATGTTCATCAAGAAAGGAGTCATCTACTATTTCCTTTGTTGGTTTTATTTGTAGCCTTGAAAGGAAATCAACTACTACATTTATTTTTCCTGGTTTATCCATAATTGTGATTTTAATTTCCTACATTAGTACAATAACCATCTGATAATTCTTCCTCCACCCACTAGTTTGTTCATCATATATCTCATGTTTGCATGGTTTGTATGAATACAAATAGAGTATCTGGTGATGTAGTGTTTGAACTTATTAATGGAATATACTACTGCCAACATTTTCTTTTAGTAATTGTATAATTAAACTCTAGACCTTGAAGATTCTTGTTGATATAGTAAATTGCATATCCCAAATTCCCTTCTTTTTGTCCTAAAACAATACCTATTGAAAAATCAAAAGCATTTGTATGTATGTGAAAAGGAACTGTCCAGTTAGGTCCTCTTAAGGTAGGATTCTTTGTGAGGGCTACTTTGAGGGCTTCAAAGGCTTCTTGGCAATGTAGGGGTCCAATCAAATTCAATATCTTTAGAGAGGATGGCAAATAATGGGGTTTCTATCTTACTGAAAATCTAGATAAACCTCTTGTAGTAACCTACATGTCTAAGAAAGCTTCTTACATCCTTTTTATTTTAAGGAATTGGAAGAGTGTAGATCATTTCTATCTTGATATAGTCTACCTATATTCTTTTATTTGATATAAAGTGTCCCAAGACCACCCCTTCAGTCATCACCATGGACAAAAATTTGTGACTCAAGGAAAGGTTGTGATCTTGACACCTTTGTAGGAATTTCTCCAGTTAGTCAATGCCTCTTCATAAGAATTCCTATAAGTGGTAAAATCATTCATGTAAATTTCCATGGAATCGTGTGCAAAGTCTGAGAATATGATTAAGACTGCTCTCTAAAATGTTGTGGGAGTATAAAATAACCCAAACGGTAAGACAAAATAGGCATATGTACCCCATGGGCAGGTAAAAGTGGTAGTGTCTTGATCTTCTGGAGCTATTTTTATCTGATTATACCCTTTGAATCCATCAAAGAAGGAGAAATATTGCTTACCTTCTAGTGAATCCAACACCTAATCAATAAAAGGGGAAAATGGTCCTTCCTTGTTGCATTCAATTCTCTATAATATACATATACCCTCCATTTACCTCCCTTCTTTAGCACAATCACCAATGTGGATACCCATTAGCTATCAGATATGGGATAAATAAACCCTACATCCAACAACTTTTATAATTATTTTTTGACTATTTCACACACAACTAAGTTCATTCTCATCTGAGGTTTCCTCACGAGCTTGCAACCTTCATTAATATAAAATCTATGCA
Organism: Sequoiadendron giganteum; assembly: GCA_007115665.2. NCBI lineage: Eukaryota > Viridiplantae > Streptophyta > Pinopsida > Cupressales > Cupressaceae > Sequoiadendron > Sequoiadendron giganteum. Next base: position 602,042,442 of record CM021108.1, on the reverse strand, counting down.
TGCATAGGTGAGTATCTATACCTTTCATGTCATGATAGTCCCATGCAAATGTTATTGTGCGGGCTTGCAACATGGTTAGTAATGAAGACTATTGGGTATTTGTCAATTGGTTACTGGCATTTAATGTTATGTCCAATGCGATCTCTATGGTTAAGGAAAATGACTTGACATAAGTAGTATCAAGACCTAATAGATTGAGATTGCAATTATGGGGTATTAGTGTATGAAAAAGTTGAGAAGTAGACTCCAAGGAATTTGTAGGTATTATGTTATGCAAAGGATAATGTAAGCATGCAAGGTAGTGGTGTTGCTATGGGTCCCTGCTATAAGAGTTCTAAATAATGTTGGTAAGGACTTCATCTTCATCTTGAATGTATAGTATTGGGATATGTTCAATGGTCATGAGTGTTTGTAAAGAATATTGGTCATATTCATCAAGGTTGGCCATATAGTTTGATCCAAATATGTATATGGTTGTGCAGGTGAGTAAAGGACCAGTTTTTGTCACATTCCCATTGGAAATGACCATATTGCCAAACCTAAAACCAATGAATGCATTTGTAGTAGCTAATCAAGGCCTCCCTAAGATTAAGGGGTATCCTGCAAGGTTTTCTTTAGGTTGCAAGACCATAAAATCTGTAGGGCATTCCCATGAATTCAATGTGATGACTAGATCTTCTATAATACCCTTTGGTTTAATAGTTGACCTATCTGCTAGCTATAAAATAGTAGGTGTGGGTCGAATTCCATTAACTAAATTTCTTTCATAGTTTGTTTTTTCATAACATTTATGGCTACTCCTAGGTCAATTAAGGTATTTTTAATGATATTTCCATTAATTTGGACATCTACTACAAGGCTTTCAGGGTCTGCATATTTTAGAACAACTATATTGCCTACCATGATGTCATCAAGTTGTCCTAAGACATGGACAGTTTGGGGGTCCTTTCATTTTTTGTCTAGATTTTTAAGGAACAACTCTCTCACATGTTTTGTGTATATATTGGTACTTCCTTAATTGCTTGAACTAGGGGTATTTTATGCAATAATTTCTAATTTTCCCCAATAGGTTAGATTCAGGTTCAAAATGGGGTTTTTTTGTGGTTAGTCTTTCAAGGAATGGTGGTTCCAAACTTGTGATGTTTTTCTATGTCCTAACTTTTTCAAGTTCCTTTGTTTGATTATCAATAATTTCTACTGAGGGCTCCTCATCAATAAGCTTTGTACAGTGAGGAGATGAAGTCCCAAAAAACATCTTTCTTGAATGAAGGTGGGCAGGACTCACCTCAACCCCATAGGTTTGATATTGGATGGTGTCATTAGTATAAGCTTGTTGAGCAGGCTTGTTGTTAGAGTTAGGTGCAAGTTGGGTTGACAAATGAGGTGCTCGTGGTTGTGATGGTGCAACCATGGTTGGATTTGGAATTATGGTAGGTTGTTGTGGTTGCAAAGGTTATTGTGATTGTGGGTAGTTTATATTTTGGTTCTACCATTATTGACTCCCGCACCATTGTGATGGCCATTGGTTCTATTGGGGTAGCCACTAGGATTTATAATTTGGGGCTTGGTAAGGTTGTGGTGGTCATTTCCATTGCTATAGAACCCAATTGGGTGCCTAGGCCATTGGCCATGATTGATTTTGTGTATTATTCTAGGGTTGATTGTTCCAATGTGAGAAGTTTGAATTACCACCTAGAAAAGACATATTGTAAGATAATGGATCTTGCGGAATACCTTGTATTTTTTGCCAAGGTTTGCACTGAGAAATTTAAAATAGTTGGCCTTCTTCATCCTCTAGGGCTTAAAATCTAGACTTCCCTTGATTTTCTTCAGTAATGCTAGCCAACTTCTTGCATTTGCAATTTATCCTCTTTTGGTGACAATATGGAAAGTATTTAGTTAGAATTACCTTTGCTTCCTCCTATGTATTGCTATGTAAGGTGTCCAATTAGGTAGCTAGGTGGTTGATTATGTCCTCCTTCATGTTGGAAAAGGAGGTTACTGAGTTCCACCCTTGAGACCCCAATGGATGTTTTATTAGAAGAAGAGGTTTTATCAACCCTGGTTTCTTTATGGATGATTTGGAATAGTTTCTACATAACTTGCATTTTTTTGCAAAAGGAAGTTGAGATATATCTCCTACCCCTATGAGGTTTAAAGCATCCATACAATCTTCAGAAAAATTTGAAATATTTCCACATAATCCTCAAGTTATTCATCTTCTCCCTATGACATCCTGAAGTTGTCATCTCTCTTCCTATTTTTTCCTCTACAATAATCCTGATATTTCTGCAAGAATTTGGCCTTCATTATTTCCTAGTTGGGTACTGCATTTCTCCCCAACCCCATAAACCATCACAAAGTGACATCCTTTAATGTGGTTGGAAAGAGCTTGAGCCTATGAGCATCTGTAGTATAATCATAACTCCAACACACATCAAATTCAAATAGGAATGGGTTTGGGTCTTTAGTAACCAATCCATAGAAAATGGGTAATGTTGAAGGGGGTATGTTCTTAAGAGCAACAACCCTTTCTTGGTTTCTTATTGGAAACTCAAATGTCACATGTGTTTTGTTTCTTTTCCACTGCTTCCTTAGCCATGGTGTTAATATGCCTTCTGGAAGTCTCCTCTATGTTTGGAGTAGCTACTAGTGTGAGGGGTGGTTCTCCTTCATAAATTCCCTCAATATGTTTTTTGTTTACACCAATTCCTTCAAATTATTTGTGAATTGAGGGGAGAAATCTTCCTAGAGCATCTCCCTACCTCCACATACAATAGGTTTTTTATCTTTAATTAGTGGTCCAAGTGCACATATTAGTGAATAGTTCTCTGTTGATTCTTTAAATATCTATTGGTCCTAATGCTGAAACAAAAACTTACTAATTTATGAAAGATTTGAAAATAATTTTAAACATAAATAATAATTTTGAACTTAGCACCATCCCCGACAATGATGCCAAAAATTTAGAGCTTCCTTTAATGTCTAATTAACTAGTGTAGATGATCATATACATGAGTTAATGGACTTGAAGATCCCTAAATTAAGCAATTCATCATTCAAGAGAGTGCTTCATTAAAATATCAACCAAGGAGTTGTAGACTTTAGATGATGTTGGAAACATATATGCATTTAGGAATTTTAAACATCCTACATCGGTTGAGCATAGGTAAATTGAACTCATATAAATGCATTAAAAGCTTTTAACCGAGATTAACTTATATCTTCAAAAAAAAGTAAGCGGATACTAATAACTACTTAATTGCTACAGGTACTTAATGCTTATGGTTGTAACTTAATAACTATTATATTGCAACATGTCCTAATCCAACTAACCTTCCAGAGTATTGAACAAAATATCAACTAAATATTCCAATTCAGAATTTACAACACAACATTCATAATAGCATAAATTGAAAACTACAAATTAAACTTGCAATGCACAATGTAATTAATCAACTAAAATAATGTCTAGCTCTGCAATATCTCAAGTGGGACTTTCTTTAGTCACTACATCCACAAAATCTTCTTTAATTACTCACTCGGGAAAACATGCTACCAAAATATCTTCTCTTTATTATATTCCAATCATACACAAAGCTTTTGAGAAGAATCTAACATAAAATCTTATTCAGTCTAATACATGCAAGATCTAGTTGTCCTTCTCGACAGGGTACCCTGCTATATAGGGTCTACGAGATTCCATTTATTTATGAATTGTAAACAAACTTAAAATAAGATGTCAACTCTCCCATAAGAACAAGAAGAGGACTATATTTTTCTAAAACATAAAATAATAACTAACAAAATGAGAGTTTAGAAGTTGAATAAGGACTCTACATTTAATCAAGATAACCATTATAAACTAAAAATGTTCCTAGACAAAGCAGTTCCTATTATAAATCCTATTCCTTATTGGAACAGACTCCATGCTCTTTCATGACTTATTAAAAGATAGGAGTGGCACTTGGTCATCCATGATCTTGTCCTTAAATGATCGATGCCATCTTCTTCTAAAAGTGTGATCATGTTGTAGCAGATTAACTCCTCTACATCTAACTCTCATCCTTTTGTTGCGGGTTGACAAGTTCTTTGCTATAAGGGCTAGTCCTTATTTCTTTAAGGAATTTTCATTGCTAACAACTATGATTAAACATATAAACTTATACTAAATTCACAAGCATTCAAAGTTTATGCACACACTTATTAAGATAATATATCAACTTCAAATATTTTAAAATACTTAAAGTATATAAAAATGTTTGGTAATGTCTTTTAGAGTTTAGCAAAAATAAGATAAAATTATGTAACTACATCAAATAAATAGGATATTCTTATGGCTCGTTACTATTCTAAAAGGTTTTAGTTCATCCGATGAACAATTGCACATCCTACATGCATTCAAGGATTGACTATCTAATGATTTCCAATGTTAGGGACTAAACCCAAGCATCCAATGTAAGTGCGCCAAGTTGTAGTCTAGACAACCAATGCTTTTCCATGTATCTAGGGAGCCAAAGCTAGATACCAAATGTGAAAATTCTACTATGGATGACAAGATGAAAACATCAAATAAATGCAAGAGGGTTGTTCTATCTATCGAGTAGGATCTCCAAGTAAATACTATGCTACATGAAATCACATGACCAACTCCACAATGCTCCACCTTATCTATCTTTCAAGTGTTTACAATATTATATCTTAAAAAAAGAGATCAATTGCAAAATTCTCACTTATACAAGGATTAATAATCGAATGATTTCTTCCAATAGGCCCCCTCACGCTTATCAAGAAGAAATAAAAAATAAAAATATCTAAAACCAAATCACCATATATCTATCACATGCAACAACATGCAAGTGCACACAAAAAAACATGAAAGTATATGTAAGCTAAAGAATGACCTTGGCTTTAATGCTAAATGTTGGGAAAATACCTAATATGCACCCCCAAAATCATAAATTTTACTATAAAAAAAAAGCCTTATACTAGTGCAAAAATCTATGCCCATAAATTGGAATCAAGACACAAATTTATTTTCCACATCAACCCTTAGATGAAAGAAATGTAGATCTCAAATCTATGAAAATTTTGATAACAAAGTGATATAAAACAACACTATGAAAACAAGAATATGAGAAGAAAAGAAGCATAGATAAAAGATAAGTGACATCAATATACATGTGGAAAACCCTTTCAAGTAAAAAAACCTAATCCTCAAAGATACAAAAGCAATGTATTATTCAACAACACATTAGTTATAATATAATTCCGGGAATTTTCCTTAACATGAACAATATCATCCTAATCCTTTGGAGGAAATCCAACAACCTTACAATGAAAACTCCTCTCATATCTCAGCCCAAGCACCTAAATAAATAGGGAATAACTAGGTAGAAAACCTTAAATGGTTTCATGAAAACAATGCACCAACACAAGAGGTATTCCACCCACATCTCTATGGTACAAATTCCAATGCATATGTCTAGGTTTTGGCTTTAGAATATTATTAGCATACTCTATTACATCATGTAAGATTCTCTTGTGACATTTTATATTCAACCCACAACCTTGGTTGCTTGATTTTGGAATAATTCTCCCATTCAAATATGTCTTATAACATTTTTCATAGATTGTCAGAATGTTGGTCAAGATTCATGGTTACTTTGTAAATCCCTATAATTATTGTCTTACATGAATCATATAATCCATCATAAGTAACTTTCACATCTTATAATGCTAGAATGTCATTAAATTCTCTTAAAAATTCTTACAGACTCACCATATAAAGGTATAAGTGAAATGCTCCTTTCCTAAATGAGGATTAAAAATAAATACAAATAATTAAATATTTCAAACATTAAGACTTGCAAGGTGAATTTCAAACCTAAACCCAATAGTTTGGTTGTCTTGGGTGCTATCCAAGGTATAAGTATGGTATATGTAGGATGATATGAGTAGTAGTTGATCATTATATTATGAATTTTATATTTTTTTAAAGCTTTTGGAGGTTTTCCCCCTTGAAGTGACTTATTACTATTGATAATTTACACTTCCAATTATTTACTTTGTATTCTTCTAGTGTGCAAATTATTTCATTACAAGTGGTATTAGAGCATGATCTTGTCATTTGAAAGATAAGAAATAATATATATATGCATACATACATACATACATGCATACATACATACATATACATATATACATATATATAGATATATGTGTATATATACATAGACATAGACATATACATATACATATACATATACATATACATAAGGCAGCTCAAGATCTATCATCAAGGCAAGGTAAACTCCATCATTCCTTTGTTTTCATGCTTCATTACATCATTTCTCTATTTTGGTTTAATTACTCAAAAGGGGCTTGACTAAGGCAAGCCCCCATACCCTAACATCCAACATTTATTTCTCCCTTTGTGTGATTTACATGTCTTGTGTACAAATTTGACAAAGAACCAAGGTGGAAGAATCTTCATCAACTTGTCCAAGCTCTTCAAGGTTGGAGAAACCCTAGTTGAAGCTTGGAGGACATCCACATACCAAATTCTTCACTTTTGGGACCGAATACCTAGAGGAGCAGAAAACATAGATCGAGGGCTTCAGATTCCACTCTTTGATTCTCAGAAATTCAAAAGAGGACTAAGTCGCCAAAAATGGTGACCTAGTCCCACTGAAGCTATTTTTCAGAGACTTTGGTTTTTTTGGATACCCTTTTGGCTGGAACAGGCTCCGATGAAGTTTTCCAAAATTTTCCCTAAAAAGGACTAGGTCGCACAGAATGGTGTAAGTGTCCTAACAAGCTTAAATTCTAGATTCAGCAACACTCCCAGCTTCCAATCCACTTTGCAACTCATTTCCAAGTGCACACCTTTCATCTCCAGCTTTTTGTTTTAGTGTAATGTACCTTTCTTAGGTTATTGCATATCACGATGTGTTTTCCAGCGTAGTTGCATGTTTAGGTTTTACATTAGCATTTGATTTCCTTTATGCATTTCTAGCATTTAGATCATTTCATTTAGGAAACTCCACACACATCACAACCCCCAATCCTCCTTTGAATGTAACATGCATTTTGGTGTCCCTCTCTATCCTCTTAGGTGAAAAACCCTAGAAGTGTTAAAGACCTGAAGTGGGTACCAAAATCTTTGTTACATTTTGGTGAACCGGACGTCCTTACACCCTCTTGTCTTATTTAGATTCCTTGATTTTCCTAGGATTAGTTTTCATTGCATGTTTCATTAGTGAAACTGCATCCTAGGGTTCCTAAATTTTGCATTAGTAAAAGTGCATATAGGTTGCATCTTTTGCATCTTCAAACATTAAATATTTCTAAAATCTTGCATTTGCATGATAGGTCTACATCACCCCATACATAAACCACCTCAATCCATCAAAATACTCTTCACATTCTCAAAAAAATCACTAGGAGGACTAAGTCGCCACCTTGGGCGACCTAGTCCCTTCAGGCTTCTGGAACTGCCCTTTACAGAGCTAAAAACCCAATTTTTAAGCTTTTGTTTTGTGCCATTACCTATATGTATCAATTGGTTGTATTTTTGTTACATGAATTTTATTAAAACTAGCTCAAATTAGCTCATTTCATGCATTGCTTAGTTTCAATTTTACATATACTACATTTATTTTTTAGATTGTTGCATAGTGTAATCATAAAATTACCTTGTTTCCCATCTGAAAAATTGCATTTCAATATTTCACTTTAAATAATTGCATTGCATTCTCTTCCCTTTCTCTTCTTAAGCATGTTTTCTTTTAAAAGATGTGGCTTTGATTTGGTTTCAAATGGATTGCATAAATACAACATTCCTTCTTATGAGTTCAATATAGATTACAATAATGAATTCATTAAATAACATGTTAATAACCAAACCATTGACACTATTCTGAACATTGCATTACCCCTCGATGAGGATACTAGTGTTGAAAATCATAACAATCATACTTGTGCTTATCCCTATACCTCTCCTATTTGTGACGAAGGTATTTTGGTGACAGAAGATACAAGCTTTGAGGGTCTTGATTGTCCCTCTCCTCATCCACCTTTGCCAAACATTAAACAACAAACCTTTCTTGACATCACCTTACATAGTCTCTCTAACCATAACCATGGCAATCAAAAATTGTCCTTCTTCTAATATCCCTCCTTGATGCCAAGAGGATAGGTTGGTGTTAGATGATACACCTATAACAATTCATGAGACTCTTGACCCTCCCTTCCCTGATGCTCTTACCATTTAGGATAATCTATTTGACAATCCTAGTGGTCCTTCTCTTGATACCTCCCCCCTTGTGATGAAGCATGTGATGAACCTCTTCCAAGCTCTCATACTAGGGTAGATAGAATGGAACAAGAAAATGAGACCTTAGAACAACAAGCTAATCAAATAGACCCCTCTCCTCCCACCATTGCTAACCCCATCATTGATCATTCCCCTACTTGTGACGAAGTCATTTTAGAAGACACAATCCTTGCATGTCAAGAACATGCGGCTTGTAGTTCTCCTAAAATATCTCCTCCTAGAGCAGATATCATGATGCAAGCCAAGGATAACATTGAATCTCCTTCCCAAGGCAATGTTAATATTATTCAACCTCAACTTGTCCTTTACCCCCCTTACACCAAACCTCAACCTGAATTTACCCTCTACCCACCTCATCATAATGTGTTGCATAAATTGAGTCGTAATACCATTTCTCATACACATTACACCCGAAATAATCTGCACCCACCCCAACCAACCTCATCACCCTTACCTTCATCCCCTCCCATCTTACATGTTTCCCCTCGCTTAAATTCATTCCTTAAGGAGTATGACCTTGTTGACCAACTAAGGAATACTCCCGCTAAAATATCTTTATGGAACCTTATTCAAGTCTCCCCTCACTATCACACCATGATGCAAGATGCCTTACAACAAATTCTTGTCCCTTCCAATGCGCAAACGAATGACATTGCAACTATGATTCAAGGATTAAATGCTGACATTATTTTCCAACAAAGTGAGCTCCCTCCTTTGGAAGCGCAAAAACAAGCTAAAGATTTCATGATCATATCTCAATACAAACGCATAGGGATAAAGTGAACCCTTGTTGATAATGGCTCTACTGTTAATGTGTGTAGTGTCAACCTCTTGGATAAGATCCATATCAATAAATCAACCATTCAACCTACCTCCTTAGCTATCAGTGGATTTGATAGTGTAGGATAAAAGTCGCTTGGTGTGATCATTGTACCTCTTACATTTGGAGTGGCCACATTAGACACATTGATCCATGTTATGCCTAATGATGTTTCATCTAACCTCATCTTAGGTAGGCCATGGATTCATGCCATGAATGGTGTGCCTTCCACCCTTCATCGAAAGATGAAATACATCTACAACAACAAAGTGTACACCCTTGATGCTAATCTCAAGCCTTATAGTGTCTTACAACTTGAGCAAACCAAATCCACACCCTTCACCACTTCTACACCAACTACTCAAGTGGAACCCGTCCAATGAAATTCCTTAGATGATGATTGGGGTTCCTTAGACTTCACCCCTCCCTTAATGGGAGAATCCAAGATCATACACAATGACTCTAACAAGGGAAACACAGTCTTATCCACACAAGACTCGACAGATCCTTCACATGCATCCACCTCAACCAATTTAGACAAACAAGCCAACAACAAACCCTCACACAATCCAAAAGTGTTGAAAAAGCTCTATGAAAAAGGTTATGAGCTTATGAAACAATTTGGCTATAGGGGAAAAGGTTATGGTGCTAACAAACAAGGTATCTACAACCCTATCAAGCCTTGCATGCAAACTATGCATCATGGTCTTGGATTTTGTCCTTTCATCAAAATCATTAAGCCTTCTTCCAACATCAACACTATCCCAAATCACCCTTCTAGCCCAACCTTCGAAAGTGATCCTTTGAAACCAACACGAGACTCTTTCCTTAAAGCCAACATCATCTCGCAACCCACTACTGATTTAGATTTTACATGCTCCTCCAAAGGAGTGTACAAAATTTCACAATTTATTGCTCCTTGCATAAGTATGACATCCTATACTAAGCAAGACCCTTCTTTGTTGCAACCTAATCTATCACCTTCTACCCTTGATTAAGAGGGTATCTTGTCGAGCCTCCTCCAAAATCACTTGATCTCCCTTCCTCCTTGCACTCGAAATAAATGTTCCAACAAACATTCCTTTTGTGCTTTCCACTGAGTTCATGGTCATCACACTAATGAGTGTAAGGCCTTGAGTTGTAAAATCCAACATCTTAAGGAGTTTGATACTCTCCCTTATGTGGGGCACATCATTCCTCTAATCGATACTGATTTTCACTCCACCTCACATTTCATCGATCCCTTCGGCTCACTCTTGTCCTACACTAAGTGGGGGCAAGGGGTTAGTTAGCCTCTTCCCTCATATGCCATTTGTCGTTGTCTCTTCAGACTACTCATTAACCTTTCATGACCACCTAAGAGCAATCTTGGGATGTGAACGACATGTCGTAAGATGACTCGCATGTGACATACACCCTTCTTCATGACGTAGCTTATTGAAAACATATGACTCGGCACAGGGCTTTCCGAACAAGCTCTCATGTCCTCTTCCTCTTCTTCTAATTTAAAGCAATTTCTCACAGTACTGTGTTCCGCAATTCCTTTAAAGTGGGGGCATACATCGACACTCATATATCATTGCGCGATTTTATTTTTCTTGTGATTCCCTCTCTTGAAAACATTAGGTACAATGTTGCTCAGGATGACACTTGCATTTTTCCTCTTTTGCATACAAGATGAGTTTTTCCTCTCTTCGATACAAGATGAGTCCACTTGCACTTTTCCTCTCTTGGCGACATTGTGCATGATGTTCCTTAAGATTGAGACCTCGCACAAACAAAGAAAATACCTTTGAACATTCCTTACATCATTTCAAAATAATCTTTCTCTTTTGTGGCGCCTTATCAAAGTTATCATGAGGTATAACTTTGGTATGGTTAAGCGGGAAGCCCAACCATCGGCACGACTTTCCCCATAGGCACCTTTGTGTTTGTGAGTACATACCAACCGTGTGTATGTTTCTCACCTTCTTTGGGACAACTCACCCCACAGATGACCTGATGTTTCGTGGCCCCAAAGTGAGTGCATATTTTTCCCTCTTCTCTACATTCTAATCCTCATCATCGCATGATCATGTATTTTGTTTTGCTGAAATGCATTGACCCTTGAATGTGTTCTCTTAAATTGATGTCTTTTTTACTTAGAATCTCAAATCCTGGGGGCTTGAATACCTCCTTCTTTCCCATTCTTCACCATCTCCATTGGGCTACTTTAGTGTGAGTTTGAAGCAAATTCATCCTCTCACTAAAGTGGGGGGCTAAATGTGTCACCAAAAAGTGTAGCCTTTGACACTTTTTGCTCATTTGGACCCTTGCCTATGGATTTTCGACCTCTTTTTACCTCTTTCCAAGCCTTGTGCCAAAGTGTTGTAAGGTGTTGTAAAAAATTTTTACACTTTCCTAGGCTTTTCATCACTAAATTAACCCTTTCTTATGCTATAATGACCCCTTAATACACATACATGCCTGATTTTAGTGTGTTGTGTGAGACAATCCTGACAAACAATAATAATAACATTTTAATTCCTGACATTCAATGAAAATTGCCCAGGTGGACTAGGTCGCCACCTTGGGCGACCTAGTCCCATGTGGATTAAAAATCAAATTTAACCTAATTTCTTTTAGGATTTTTGTCTCTAAAACCCTAAGGTCGGCCTGTATGGTGTTATTTTGGGAAAATTAGGGCACAACTTGTATAAATAAGCCTAAAAACCCTAATTCATCATATTAGACACACTCATTGTTCACAATTCTTCATTCTCATCTCTCCTTCTCAAGCAAGCTAGGGTTTGAGTATTCTAAGACATCAAGACATCTCTCAAGAAGCATCCAAGGGTTGAATCCTCCATTGCTACAACTCAAGATCTATCATCAAGGCAATGTAAACTCCATCATTCCTTTATTTTCATGCTTCATTACATCATTTCTCTATTTTGGTTTAATTACTCAAAAGGATCTTGACTAAGGCAAGCCCCCATACCCTAACATCCAACATTTATTTCTCCCTTTGTGTGATTTGTAGGTCTTATGTACAAATTTGACAAAGAACCAAGGTGGAAGAGTCTTCATCAAATTTTCCAAGCTCTTCAAGGTTGGAGAAACCCTAGTTGAAGCTTGGAGGACATCCACAGACCAGATTCTTCACTTTTAGGACCAGATACCTTGAGGAGCTGAAAACACAGACCGAGGGCTTCATATTCCACTCTTTGATTCTCAGGAATATTCAGAAGAGGACTAAGTCACCAATAATGGCGACCTAGTCCCACATTAGCATTTGATTTCCTTTATGCATTTCCAAAATTTAGATCATTTCATTTAGGGCACTCCACACACATCACAACCCCCAATCCTCCTTTGAATGCAACATGCATTTTGGTATCCCTCTCTATCCTCTTACGTGAAAAACCCTAGAAGTGTTAGAGACCTTAAGTGGGTACCAAAATCTTCGTTACAACACCAACCCATTGAAAACACCAATCCCCACAACTAAGCATCGAATCAGCAAGAGACACTAATCTCTTTTGATAGGAGGAATCAACCTCAATCACAACAAAGTTTTTATCTTCCTCAAAAAATGCTCTAACAAATCTGCTCAAATCTTCCTTGAAATCTGATATAGATCACCTTTAACGATCTGCTATAATTCTTCCTTAAATCACTTTCAAAATCTACTATAAACCCTTCAAAGGCCTTCTCATAAGATATTCATACATCTACCCATGAGGTCATCATAAATCTACCTATAGATTCTTCACAGAGTCTTCATGAATCTGCTATATTCTCCTTAAATCTGCTAAAATATTCTCTCCAATGTGCTTCATAATTTTTCTCTTATCTTCTAGATAAATCTTCTCTTAAATCTATTATAACATCCTCACCAAAAACCTTCAAAAAATTGTTGTTATACTCAAGAATATTTTTCTCTAAATTCTCTTAATATATCATTGTAGAACTTTTTACCAACCTTCCACTTTATGTATCTTAAATACCTTCTTCATGCATCTTCACAAGAGAGATGATTCTTTACTTAGGTCGTCCTTATAACAATTTAATTTAAATTATCTTACTCTTCGAAAGGTGGCACTTCACATAGGAAAGTCAACCAACATCTTAAAACTTATTTTTAAGTCCCAAAAAGGGTGATAATGAAGGGTGATGCCTCTTCTTCCAAGAGACACTAAAATGGGGTCAACCCATTAGGAAATATTTATATTAAATTTGTTTTATCCTTTATTACAAGGTGCCAACACGAAGAGTCAGTCTTAGCAAAAATTTAAAAATATTTTAGTTGAAATCCTTCAAGGGTGGCACCAATACAAGGAGGCTAGAAATTAATCTTGACTTATCACTTCCTTTCCTTCTCATAAGAAACTACAAATATGTAGTGAAATGATAGAAATATAGTGGCCTTTGGCCTTTAAAGATTTCCTCTTCCAACCTTTGACATTGATGACAATAATTTCCAACAATTTGGACCCCTTTACCATTGATGGAAATACAAACGTAATTTTCTCATTTTGCATTGCCCCCCTTTCTGTATCTCTCCCCATTTAACATCAATGGCAAAGGGAAACTTAGTACTTTCACAAGGAAAAACTCCCCATGTTTGTAATACTTCCTCTTGACATCAACAACATCATTTTTACTTTTCCTATAACTCTTCCTTGTTGTAACTTCCCCCTTTTGTAACTCTCCTCTGACATCAATAGCAACGAGATGCTTGATTACCTTCATATAGAATATGCATCAATTGATATATCTCTTAATTATCTTCTCCATGAAGTTTAAAAATATTGCATTGATTATCCCCCCGAGTTCGTACTTCTCCTTATGAACTTAGTGATACTTCTTGTGCATGAAGCACAAGCATAGATTCTTCTTCTTCTTTTTTTCTTGCTCTTGTTTCATTTTCCACTTTTGTATTTTCCTCCTTTTGTTTGGCCATAATATCCACCTTCTTGTTTTTTCTAGGAGGTACAAGATAACTTTTGCAAAATCATTTTGTATGCCCAAAGTTGTTGCACTTATAGCATATGACATTGTAATCTACTAAAGGAGCGCATGAATTAAAGTTTCTACTTGAGAACCCAAAATCATTCCTTACATGAAATCTACAATCCACTGCTTTTGACCAAAAAGATTGCATGAAAAGAAATATCCATAGAAAGAGTGTTGGAACTTGGTTAGGGTGCATGTCTTGAAGGGAATGATCCTTTGTAGTTACCCTTGTTGTCCTTGTGAAGGATATTACCTTCTTCTTTCTTAATGCTCTCACTCTTGATGGATATTTTAATAACATCAAGCCATTTATCTTCTTTGGGGATTGTGTGGTCTTTTTAGTTTTGACCTTCTTCATAACCAATACCACTCTTATTATGAGTTGGCCTTTGAGAATTGAAAATAAATTATTTTACATTTTTGTACTCTTCTCATTCATTAGGTCCTTGTTCAATTGAGCACTTGTTCCTCCAATTTCTTTCTCAAATAAACAATCTCAGGCTCTAGCCTCTCACAATTTTCTTCTTTTTCTTTCAATTGGATTTGTACTTCTTCCTCTATTTTCTTTGCCTCTTCAATTTGAACTTTCAAATCTATGATCATCTTATCTGATTCTTTGATATTTTATGATATTTTTGCCTTAGATTCACTATATTCTTGAAGTTGTAGGTTTTTTTTTTGAATTCTTCTTTCTAAACCTCTTTATCTCATCTAGGGAACAAATTAGTTCTTCCTCCAAATCTACTTTGGAATCCTCTTCTCCTTCTATCTCATTTTCCTTTGTCTTTTCTTTCTAGGGTGTCATCCTTTGTTTCTATTATCATGAATAGAATCTCTTCTCTATCATTTTCATAAATTTGTCCATTGCTCTCTTCATATGAGCTACTATCTTCCTTGGAGTAGAGACACTTCTTATACTTACAGAAGTCCTTTTCATGCTTGCCTCGTGTGTAATTCTTCTTGTGATGGAAATGTTTCATTTTTCTAGTCTTCTTCCTCATCACTACTTCCACTTTCGGCCTGTGGACACTTAGTAGCAAAATTTCTTACATTACAACAATTAAAACATTTAAGAGTATACTTCATGTTGTGTTTGTTGGATCCTTTCTTGATCTTTCTCACGAAGTGGGCTTCTTCTTCATCGCATGAAATATCACTTGATTTAGGTTCTTTATTCTTCATCTTCTTTGAGGCTTTGAAGGCGGCTTTGTGCTTTGATGTCTTCTCCTTCTCAATCCCCATTTTGTATGTCATGAGGATCCCATGAAACTTGTCCATCTTCAATGTATCTAGGTCCTTCATTTTTTCAATAGTGGAAAATTTTGCATCAAATCTCAAAGGAAGATATCTTAGCACCTTTTGCACGATCATAGATTCTTCAATTTCTTCACCCAAGTCCTCAGATGGTATTCACAATTTTTTCATCTTAATACTTTCAAATTATCTCTGGTGGGTTTGGAAATTTTCTTTCTTCACCTTATTGTCTCCTTTATAGATATCATTAGCTTATCCCAGATATCCTTGGCAGAATTGTAATGCATCACTTTTAAAAACTCTTATTTTGATCATTTGTATAGGATTGCATTCATGGATTTCACATTATTTTCACTTTCCTTCTTTCCATCTTGATCCACCGGTGGGGGTGATAGAAAAACATACCCATCCACTAATGATTGCCAAATATAAAATCCAAGTTCCAATTAAGTAGGTGCACATTATTATGCTCCAAAAATCATAGTTTGATCTATTGAACAATAGAGCCCTTTTGGAGGATAATCCTTCTTGGCATGCCATTTTTTCTTTTGAGATATTCCTTCTAACAATTGGGCTATTTCAAAGGAACTCACTCTAATACTAATTGATGAGCACACACTTATACTAAGAGGTGGGGTGAATCAGTATAAGATAATATTTTACTTTTTCAAAACTTATCAACCATAGCAATGTCAATCACAAAAGATATAACAATTATACAACACGATAAAAACACACGATTTACATCAAAACTCTTACAAGAGAAAACTACAGTACAATATTGCTTATGTGAAACTTCTCTTACAATCTTCATAGGCCCCGACCTATTGGAGACACCAAACCCCACTTACAATATTTTTTGGTGCCAACCTCTCCAATATGAGGCACCAACCTCAATCATAATTTTTTTTTTATCTTCCTCAAAAACTGCACTAACAAATCGACTCAAATCTTCCTTGAAATCTAATCTAGATCACCTTGAAGGGTTTTCTATAATTCTGCCTTAAATCACTTTCAAAATTTGCTACAAATCCTTCAAAGATCTAATCATAAGATCTTCATACATCTTCACATAAGCTCATCATAAATTTTCCTATAGATTCTTCACAAAGTCTTCATAAATATACTCTATTCTCCTTCTTAAATCTACTCAAATATTATCTCTAATTTGCTTCATAATTATGCTCTTATCTTCTACATAAATTTTCTCTTAAATCTAATATAACATCCTCACCTAAAACCTACATAAAATTATTGTTATACTCAAGAAAATTATGCTCTAAATTATCTTAATATCTCATTGCAAAACTTGCTTTCCAACCTTCCACTTTATGTCTCTTAAATACCTTCTTCACACCTCTTTACAAGAGAGGTGATTCTTCACTTAGGTCAACCTTATAACATTCTAATTTAAATTATATTACTCTTCCAAAGGTGGAACTTCACATGGGCAATTCAGCCAACATCTTAAAACTTATTTTAAGTCCCAAAAGGGTTGATCATGAATGGTGATGCCTCTACTTCCAAGAGACACTAAAATGGGGTCAGCCCATTAGGATATTTATATTAAATTTGTTTTATCCTTCATTACAAGGTGCCAACATCGAGATTTGGCTTTAGCAATAATTTTAAAATATTTTAGTTGAACTCCTTCAAGAGTGGTGCCAATACAAGGAGGCTGGAAATTAATCTTGACATATCACTTCCTTTTCTTCTCATAGGCAACCAAAAATATGTGGTTAAATGATAGCAATATAGTGGCCTTTGGAATTTAATGATTTCCTTCTCCAACCTTTGACATTAATGAAAATGATTTTCAACAAAAACAACCTACATAGGAACCAAAATTAAAGGGGAAAGTGAAGATACCAATTGCCTAGTTAAGGACTAGATTGCATCATCTTCAATGTGAGACCAATAGATGATCAACAATTAAGTGTGAAAAAGAGGACATGCCTATTTTACAACAAGGCAATAGTGGAGACAAAATGGTACTTCACCATGGAGTGTGTAACCTACAATAGCATCTATATCAATTATAAAGACAATTTGAATGTGGACAACCTAACTATTTTATTTGAGGAGGTGAGGTTAGGCAAACGACGAGCTTTTTTATCAAGATATATAGTATAAGATAGAATATTAAATACCTGCTTTGAATTTTTCATAATTCTTTTCAAATAACCTTTATGTTACATAATCATATAGACATGGTGTTCTTTTTGTTGTGACTCTTGTCATATAGCTACTTAAATACATAGATGTTATTAAAATGTTTCATTCATATCAATGTATATTATGTTTCTATTCAAAAAATCCATCTAATCATTAACTAAATCTTAGTTTAACCCAACTTTAAATATATAATTAAAGAAAGACTACTCACCCCTTTTAAAAGAAAAAATATATATAAAAACACATGGTTATAAAAAAGAAAAATACAAATCTAATTGTACATTAGTGACTGTGTAAGTAAATAGACATAAAATTGGATTTCTTATTAAAATATAATACAATTAAAAATTACATTTATTTTCTTTCTTAAATACATAATAAGATTTTATTTTCAACATTTTTAACACTAATTCAAGTATAAATTTGATATCAATAAATAAAAGCTACAAAAGTATAAAAAAATTAAACTATTTTTATATTAACAATTAAATTAATTAAGATATTAAATATTTTATTTTAAAAAACTTATTATCAAAATATCTTTTGTCAATTCAATTAAAATTTATTACATATATTTTCATAATTATTGTGTTTTTTTTTTTTTATCGGTAATCACTTTTGACTAGAGCTTTGAACCAATGGGATCACAATGGGGACCCCATCCCCGAATACATGTTGAGGTATTGACACCTCCTTGATTTTCCTCCTGCAATTGTCTCCTTCATTCTTCCTTCGTCCCATCACCTTTTTCCATCCTCCATCACCCCTCCAGATTTCTTCCTTCCTCCTCGGGCTGCCCTTCCTCCATCTCTCTACTTCCTCTGCGGGCCTCTCTTTTTTTCTCTATCACCCCTCCTTCCTCCTTCTTCCCATCTCCTCGAGCCTCCCTTTCTCTGTTGCCCCTCCTCCTTCTTCCTTCTCCTTCCCGTCACCTCAGACCTCCCTTTCTCCTTCTCATTCTGACATCCCTTTCTTCCTCCTGTCCTATTGTCTTCTCTACTTCCTCCATTACATCTTTCGTCCATCCTCCACTTCTTCCTCGGGCCACGGGCCACCCTTTCTTTCCTTTGCTTCACCTACCTTCCTCTAGCTCCTTGTTGCGCACATCCTTATCTCCTCTGTACCCACAGCCTCACTAGTAGCCTCATCTCCTTCTACTGCTCCTCACCCGCAATCATCTTCAACCTCCCTCAGAGCCCATGCTGCACTCGACCACTCTAAAGCCTCTGCCCAGCAACCAACAACCCATGACCTAGTCTTTCACACCTGCACTCCCATCCAACACGCCTACTTCTCTTCACCTTTGTTGTCGGACGATCAACTCCACTGTTAGTGGTCCCACCATATGATTCTTGGCCTATCTTTTTCTCCCGCAGCCTTCCTTACCATTGAATTCCTCACGATGAGACTCAAACACCTAACCACCATTTCAGCATGGTGTTGCAACTGTCGTTGCACTATGGGGTGAACCCATTTTTCAAAATATATTAAGGTTTGGGCCTTGGTTGTTGGCACTACAGGAAAGAAGCCCCACTAGTTCACCAAGGAGCCTCCCATTAACACCAAGGTAAATAAACTCCATTGTTGACGTGATAGAGAACAACCGCGAGAGGTTTGAACCTTGGTTGTTGGATCTATAGGCAAGAAGCCCCACCATTTCACCAAAGGGTCACCCCCATCATTATTGTGTTTTTATTCATTAATTTAAAATAACAATTTTTACATACATACATATATTTCTTTAAAAACACTACAATTCATTGATATACTTTAATATTGTAATCTTACTAAATGTTAAGAGTAAATTTGTGTTAAAAGAAACTATTATATAATGGTCGTGTTTCTATTAAATTTAGCTCTCTCAAATATGGAGCATATTTACAAAAATGATTCATATTGGAACATGTTAGTTAATTGTCAATCATAATAATTTGATGTGATGTATGTGATGGGAGAGTTAATGTTTTATAATAGTAATCACTTCAACAAAAGTGAGAAAACAATATTTATAAGATATAGTCATTTTATAGTTTTATTTACATATAAATATTTTTAAGTATTTACATATAGAAAAATATTTTTAAATACTTTATAATTGTAATATCATTTCTTTACATTCAAGTAAATAATATTTAAATTGTTAATTAACACTTACAATGTAAAGATATATATCTCAAAGTCTTCAATTTTACAAGTTACTAATTCTTTCATAAATTTTCGATCCTATATGGTTTTCATCAATTGAATACATATTATATTTCTGATAGAGAAAAATAATCAAACCTTTGTGACCATTTTGGAAATATTTACAACTCAATATTTCAAGTCCTACATCACAACTCATCTAGGGGGAAGATTTGCTTATGTTGCATCCATCTTTAATAAGAAGTTATTAAGTTATCAATTTACACATCTATATAAATATAAAACATTATCTTGTAGCCCTTGATTATTCATAGGGGCATTTTCTTTTTCAATTTTATCATAGATTTAGTTGAGAAATTTTTATTGTGCATTATATATATATATAATAAAAATAATACTTTGTATAAAAATGACATTTTGAGTGAAAAGAAATATCATTTTAACTCCAAAATATTCATTGTTCTTAGAAAGGCACATAATGACACTACATTGGTCTTTGTGATCTAAAAGGAGCTTGAACAATCAAAGAAAGTTTAACAATGCTAGAAAAATTCCTAGGGGGTCATACAATGAGTAAATAAACCTAGACATGCCTAGGAATATGGTCAATACCTAGGGACATGAGGAAGGTTGCCAATGTGATAATCAAGATGTTGTGACAAAGTACTATATATGTTGGGGACTCCTCATAGGATACCAAGATTTCCATTCCCATCCTCTGTAATATAGGTAATTTTTGTGTTTAATGGAAAGCCATTAGGAATTGTTTTGACGTGAAAAATATACATTGGAGTTCCAATAATCTTGTGGCACATTTTCCTAGCCTAAGGCCACCTCCTATTGTAGAAGATTGGACTGTCTTTGTGTTGGAATTCTCTCCCTGATATTGTTTGATGTGCTTCCAACTCCTATTTGAACAAGTTTGTGAATCTCATCATCACAACTAGAAGGTACTTCCCAAATACAAACCAAGATATCTTCATCACTACTAAATTAGTGACATAGTCAATCATTTTTTTGTCTCTTCTATCAAACTTGTTCAACACCACATTCTAGAAGATTTCTCTTCAATATCCCTTGTGACAAGACTCTAGAAAATGAGCTTACTTTATATGGTATTCCTCTCTATGACCTTTATCTCTATACCCAAATGCCTTTTTGCAACTATTGAGTTGGTTTTCTTTCCTTTCCACTAGTCTATCAAATTTCTCACATCAACATAGCACAAATTCATATGTTCTAAATGGTAAACAATATTTGTTGCTATAGCTAAAAGACAAAATTCATGAATGTCTTTGTTTATGGTCTTCTTCCTCCAACAACCATTCCTTGTATCTCTCTAGTGCTCAACATCATGTCTTTGTTTCTCATATCATTTAACAAATCTATATACCTTAGAAATTGACGAAAGACATGTACTCTCTCTCATAGAAAACACACAAATCACAACAAAAAAATTACAACAAAAACACAATTTAACTCAATATTTTGCCCAAAAATAAATATCATCCAAGAAAATATTGCAACCAAAACTTTATCACTTTATTCAATTCCTTCGACAAATCATGTTTGCCTTATGGTCGATCCCTCCCCTTCCATTTCAATGCTAAACATTTAAAATTTATTATTATTAATTTTTTGAAGTTGTCCTCAATATCCAGTGGCCTCCCTTATGTCCCTCTCTTTGATGCTGACTAGAAATACATCATGGTAAAAACACAATCCTATGTCACACTTTATAAAGGAATAGGCCAACAACAAAAGCAAAATTTGAACTTCTACCACATAAAATTGGTCTTTATGTTTTGAATTTCAAAATGATGTAAACTAATGAAATGTAGAGATTTTAATGAAGTTTATTTTTGTAATTTTTCATATTTTTAAAAAAAAATATTTTCATTACTTTTTTATCAATTTAAGAATAGATTTTGGAATGCTGAAAAAAATCAGAAAAAAACTAACTTCACGGGCCGTCAAGAAATAAATTGAAAATAAATTCATTTCTCCCTTATTTTTTTTTCTCCAAATAGGTAACTTCAATATCTTGTGCATGGAGAAAAAAAATCAAATTTTGATGTATATTTTTCTCATAATAATGTTTTAAAGTCAAACTTGTTAGAATTTGACAATTTTCATAGGCCATCAACTATTGTCTATTTTTTTAATCATTTTCAAAAAACAAATTATACCCTTTTGAAGAAGACTCTCTCCTCTTGGGCCCCATATATATTTTTTTTTAAAATAATATGTTTTACTATTTTTTTAAATTTTTAATTAGCCTATTTTTTAACTTTAACAACCTATTTGCATTATTTTTAAAAAAATGTATTAAAACTAATCAAAATATTTTAAAAATTACATATTTGAATTCACCACTCTGAGCTCTACTAAAAGGGTAATTTTATTTTCTTAAAACATCATTCTAACTAAAGAAATACATAGCTAAAGTTGAAAGTTTCATAAAATTCTAAAAAAAACTGAGTTGGCTGCCAACTAGGATGCCACATAGACAGTTTCGGTAGAAACGGTTTCTATAGAAAGGGTTTTGCCCGAAACCCTTTCCATAGAAACCTCGCACATTAAAAAAAACTAATTTCAAAGCCAATTTCAAAGTGGGAAAAGGAAAAAATTAATTTTTTGAGATTCAAGCAAAACATATTCGACCAAAACCCTATGTACCATGTATAGGCCATGTGGTTTTGGTCGAAACCTATTCGGCCAAAAATTTTTTGGTCAAATATATTTCACTCGGAACTATTTATTTGGCCGAAAGTGTGACACAACTTTGTGCTTTAAGCCATCAGACTAATAAATTTTAATCAAAATTATACCTTACGGAGCTGGAAAACCTCAATTGTGCCATAGGGACGAGTGCAAAGGTTGAAAACCTAATTCGGTCATAATTTTTTGCCAGACCTCCTCCAAAAATTCCTAAGACCTCCTCCAAAGCATTTGGTCTCAAGTGATACTAAACTCCAAAAAATAATTTTCTCGTAAATCACCAGCAGTGAACAGAGAATTTTAAATTCTCCAAACCATTAAGAATTTGGCTATGGAACCTTCACCAATGTGAGCCAAATACATCCTTTAATGTCTCTATAAAAGTAATTATGAACAGCCCTCACGAGTTTCCAGTAACAATTGTTTTTTGTGATGTTAATTGCGCATTCGGCTGGTGATGCAGGGGCATCGTATCCATTTTGTTTGCAATTTTGATTTCAATTTTGGTTGAGTTTGTGTTGGTTGTTTCTTGTCTTGATTCTTGGTGACAGGTATCCATTCTTTATTGGAAACAAGATGTTGAATCATCCTTTTCCATTGATCTGGCATATTGGAGAAGCTGCAATCGTTTTGGAGAAGGAAAGGTACTTATTTGATTAAGTTGGAGAGACTCTTTCTGCCAAAAAGAAGTAGAGATTGATGGTTTGTGAAAGAGGACCAATCTGTGTGCATCAAAGAAAGGAAAATAAAATAAAAGAGAATGCCGCCTTGGTAGACTTCTTCTGCCCATTAATTGGGACAATTAATTTGCAAGAAACTCAAACCAAGAGAGGGTCTTTTTTGTCAAGCTGATGGTTTATGAGAAAATAATGTGAGTGTAGCCAGGAGGAGGAAAAACGTGGGTGGAGGATGGGTTGAGCGAACCATATGTTTTTGTTTAAAGGCTCTACTTGGGGATAGAGCAATCTAGGTTGGGGGAAGAAGCTCGATATGTTCTTGCAAATACATAACAAAAAGACAAGAAGAGTGAGAAGGGGCGATGTCAAAGGATTAATTGGCACAGAGGGTGCTTGTTTGAGGAATGGGAATCAATCGATGGGATGAGGATCAACCATCTTAGCACTTAGTTTTTGTTTGTTTTGATTCAGATAATTAGAAACTTGTTCTCCTTTTCATGGTGCTTGAAGATTTGAATCTATTGTTTGAATGAGAAATAAAATGGGAAGGTCCTTAATGTGTTTGTCTATGATCAATAGATTAATATAATCATGGTTGTTTTTTCTTTATTAGAATCAGAAATGAAGCGATATTCGTTGTTGTCACCATTGTCAATGCTCCTTGAATGAAATGGTGTCATGTAGCATGTGTTTCCTATTCATCTTTGTTTGTAGTTTGTGAAGGTGAATCAATTGGAATGACTCAATTTTTTTGAGTGTTATTCTCCTCTAGTAAGTGGTGTGTTACTGTTGGCTTGTTGTTGATTTTTCATTGCAATTAGAGTGACATCATTTTGGTATCAGAGCCATAAGTGACTGGGAAAGGTCAAGTTGGGAAAAATGCCACCAAGAAGGATTCCAAGAGGCAATGCATGAGGTGGTGCTCGAGGTGGTGCTCGAAGAGGCCATGAGGAATTTTTTTTGGAGATGTTGCAAAACATGTGGAAAGGTTGGATGCCATGGAACGGGAATAATGAAGGGGAATCATTGCAGATGATGTGAGTGAAGTTTGCATGTAAGGCTTAAAGGCCACACTGCGATGTGGTGGGACTATGTATAGTCTGAGAGACGAAAGTGAAACAAGGAAAAGATAACCTCATGGGATAGGATGGTTTCCAAATTGAAGACGAACTTCCTTCTGGTAGACTATCAAACCAATCTTTTCAAAAGATTGCAGAATCTAAAGTAGAAGGATATGTTAGTAAAAGAATGCACGGAAGAGTTTTATAATTTGGTGATTCGATCAAGCTACAGTGAAGAGGATTTGGAAAAAATGGCAAGATATCTTAATGGATTGAGATATAGTTTACAAGGTGAGTTGACTTTAGTGTCACCAAGAACTTTGAAGGAAGCCTACCAATTTGTCATTAAGGCAGAGGAGAAGTTGATGAGGAAGCATAATCAACAAGGTTGAGGTAGAGGACGAGGCTATGGAGAAAGAGGACAGAAAAACCATCAACATGGAGAGGAAAGTAGTTCAAGAGGGCAAGTTAAGTCGAAAAAAAGATCAAGTTATCAAGATAGAGGAGAAAGGTCAGTTGGAAGCATTGTGTATCAAGAAAGAGGAAAAGGTTTTGCAGGTAAATATTTTAAGTGCAATCAATATGTTGGTCATAAGAGTTGGGAGTGTCCAAAATCTTCTCAAGGAGATTACACAAGGCCTGAAAGGAGGAATCATATGGTACAAGCAGATTAGGAAAGCATGAGATCATTTTCTCCAAGGAGGGAGGAACTTGAGTCAAGAGAATCTTTGTTGTTCAAAAGAGTGTTATTGAAACCGCCAAAGGAGAGTCGAGAACCTCTACAAAGGAAAGAAAAATGAAGTGCAAAGCTAAACGTAAGTGTTGTAAACTAATCATAGGCAGTGGTAGTACTAATAAATATTGTTGTTGTGGAAATGGTGGAAAAGTTAGGACTTAAGAGAACTATACATCCTACAGCATATAAGTTTTCTTGGTTGCAAAAAGGTCATCAGTTGTTTGTAGATGAGCAATATTTGGTTGAATTTCAAATAGAAAGTTATAAGGATAGTGTTGTGTGTGATATCATTCCTATGGATGTGTGTCATGTGCTATTTGGTAGACTTTGGCAGTTTGACCGAAATTCCATACATAATGGGCGAAATAACACCTACACTTTTGAGAAGGATGGTCTCAAACATACCTTGTTGCCTTTAAAAGAATAAAAAGAGGAAAGCCATAGCAGTAGTAGTAAGGTGATGTTGATAAGAAGAAAGGAGTTTATAAATGGACAGGATTCAAAGGGAGTTGTAGCAGTAGCCAAGGAGGTGAACCTTCATTTTCCTCAATGTTGCATGGGTGGAAACAGTGCTGATTTGGAGGTAGGACAACCAACATATGTTGACACAGATGACTATGAAGTTGGGATAGATATTGGTATTATGATGGATGTAGATATACAAGAGAGTTTGAAACAATAATGCCACGATGAATGTATGGGCACAAATCTGGAAGGACAGAGTGTAGAGATAGCAAAAGAGAATGTGGAAGATGACCCGGCTCTTCAAATTGAGGCCATTGAGCAAGAATGGCTTGCATTGACATGAGGTGAGACAAATGGTACAACCGCCAATAGTGAGGTAAGTTCTCAGTTTTCAAACCCCTTGGATATAGTTGAGAATTTTTTTTATGGATAAACCATGATTACAGTGAAAAGGTATGCGAAAAATGAATAACATAGCACAATAGAGGAGACAAGAAACATTTTAAACACCATTTATACTAAGTTTGGCACTGATTCTTGTTGGAGAAAATTGTAAAAAGAATGGGAAAGAGGTAACAATGAGAGACTATCTGGAGAAAGGGTGAAATATGTTGAATATGATAAGGTGGGGTGTGTAAATAGGGCAAAAAGTTCGATGCAGTAGAGGAGACAAGAAACATTTTAAACACAATTTATACTAAGGTTGGCATTGATTCTTGTTGGAGGGAACTGCAAAAAGAATGGGAAAGAGATAGCAATGAGAGACTATCTAGAGAATGGGCGAAATATGTTGAAGATGATAAGGTGGGGTGTGGAAACAGGATGAAAATTTCGATGAATGGTGGACATGGATCCACAAATGACTATGCAATTACGGTTATCATCTCACGATGTAATGGAGGGTCTATCTTGGCCATATGTTGGAAGAAAATGAAGAAGGGCAATCCTACTACCCAACTCCTTTTGTGAGCTATGCTCACAAACAACTCCCCCGAGGAGCCTGATGCAAGGGCATCATATCAATTTTGTTTGCAATTTTGATTTCAATTTTGGTTGAGTTTGTGTTGGTTGTTTCTTGTCTTGATTCTTAGTGATAGGTGGTCATTCTTTTCTAGCAACACAATGTTGAATCATCATTATCCGTTGATCTGGCATATTAGAGAAGTTACAACCGTTTTGGAGAAGGAAAGGTATTGATTCGCTTAAGTTGGAGAGAGTCTTTATGCCAAAAAAAGTAGAGATTGATAGTTTGTGGAAGACGACTGATATGTGTGCATCAAAGAAAGGAAAAAAAAACAAAAAGAGAATGACGCCTTGGTAGACTTCTTCTACCCATTGATTGGGACAGTTAATTTGCAAGAAACCTGAACCAAGAGAGGGTCTTTTTTGTCAATTCGATGGTTTATGAGAAAATAATGTGAGTGCAGCCAAAAGGAGGAATAACATGGGTGGAGGATTGGCTGAGCGAACCATATTTTTTGTTTAAAGACTTTGTTTGGGGATAGAGTGATCTAGGTTGGGGGAAGAAGGCTGATATGCTCTTGTAAATAGACAGTAAGAAGACAAGATGAGTGAGAAGGGGCAGTGTCAAAGGATTAATTGGAAAGGAGGGCGCTGGTTTGAGGAATGGGAATCAATCGATGGGCTGAGGA
Organism: Sequoiadendron giganteum; assembly: GCA_007115665.2. NCBI lineage: Eukaryota > Viridiplantae > Streptophyta > Pinopsida > Cupressales > Cupressaceae > Sequoiadendron > Sequoiadendron giganteum. The sequence goes on along the minus strand of CM021108.1, from coordinate 602,015,400 downwards.
TCAACCATCTTAGCACTTAGTTTTTGTTTGTTTCGATTCAGAAAATTAGAAACGTGTTCTCCTTTCCACAATGCTTGAAGATACAAATCTATTGTTTGAATGGGAAATAAAATGGGAAGGTCCTTAATGTGTTTGTCTTCAATCGATAGATTAATATAATCATGCTTGTTGTTGCTTTCTTAGAATAAGGAATGAAGTGATATTCATTGTTGTCGCCATTGTCAATGTTGCTTGAATTGAATGGCATCATGTAGCATGTATTTCCTGATCATCTTTGTTTGTAGTTTCTGAAGGTGAATCGATTAGAATGACTCAATTTGTTTGAGTGTTATTCTCCTCTGGTAAGTGGTGTGTTACTGCTAGTTCGTTGTTGATTTGTTGTTACAATCAGAGTGCCATCACCCAAGTGCTCCTGCATCAAAAATCAAGGTAAATGTTGTACCCTAGATTAAAATTTTCGCTACACTTAGGCATTTTGAAGAAATGAGTCAAAATACTGTTAAATATGTTAAAAAGGTCAAAATTGGGATTTGCATGTTTTGCATGGGGGTCAAAATTTGAATTTTTCAAAATCTGACAATCTGGGTCAGTTTAGAATGATCAAACCTACAATACCCAGATTTCAGTTTTTCGTCCCTAAATTTTAGGAAAATTTCTATTTTTAGCAGTTTTCTAAAAATAGAAACTTTTTCTAGGTTTTTCTGGGCTTCTTAAGAAAAGGATACTGGAAAATTTTTCTAAAAATAGAAAGTTTGGCTTCTAGGGTTAAGATTGATTTTGATTGGCTCAAAATACTTCCTCATCAGGCTGGTGTAGTCAAAATCACAAAAAGATCAGTTTTACCCTACTAGGTCTATTCAGCTTTTTCGAGAGATCCAAGGTCATCAATGGAGGCCACTCAGCTGCCAAGTGTCAGAATCAGATGTTCAAGCATCAAACAGAAGTTGTCAATGATGAGCGTGCATGAAAAACGGAGAAAGGAGAGAGGAAGTGAAAAAAGTTGAAAAATGCAAAAAATTGTCTAAGGCTAGAGAAGTTAGGCACCCCTGCTCAATTTGGGGGCCCAAACTTCAATGCCTTAGAAATTTTTTCATTTCCGGAAACCGAGATAAGGAAGACACGTCAAACGAGGGAAGAAGTTGAAAATTGCTAAAACTTGGCTAAGTTTGCTCAGCATGGGCGCCCCTGGAGAAGACGGGTGTCAATCTTTTTGGAGGGTTAGATGATGGAGTTGGAGGTTGGCTCTCCCAGGCAATGTTGTTCAGTTTCTCGTTAGCTTCACAGCGGATTTCTCCATCAGCTCATCAAATCACCTAGCCGCTGACAAATCCAAATCAAACAGAGGTCAAGAAGAGGGGTGTTTAGAAATCTGAAGGTGAAAAACAGTAAAAATGGCTAAGTCTGGTAAATATGGGCACCCCTGCAGAAGAAGGGCACCCAAGTTTTTTAGGGGTTGAATGAATCAATTTGCAAAAGGTGCCTCTAACATAACTTTGTCAGACTTGATCAAGCTTTCCAACGCAATCATCAGCACGTCTGTCGGAGCTGGCAGTCATCAGATATCGAACGCTGAACAGAGGAGAAAAGTGAGTGGAACGACAAATGTCAAAAGCAATAGTGAAAAAATCAGAATGAAAACTATCCCTGGAGGAGATGGGCGCCCTTGAAGGAGAAGGGTGCCTAGGGTTTAGAGCCTTTAAATGTCAGTTTCCAGAGATGAAGTATCCAGAAGACCCCTTCCAGAATCTTCTTAGCTATCCAGTGAACCTGTTAGCCAGTCAATTTGATCAGTACAATGTCTGGAATCATGAATTCATCTAAATGTCAGAAGATAAGCAAAATTTGAAGATCATAAAAAAGGTTAACACTGGAGAAAGTGGGCGCCCTTGGTAGAGATAGGCACCCGACAATTTGAAGGGTCAAACGAAGTTTTTGTCAGAAGATGTCTCCAGAACAATGTCGTTAGATTCAATCAGGCTCCGTGATGAAACTTTCAGTTCGTCCATCAAATCAAACTGGAAGCCAGGAGATAGGATCAAACTAAGGTTGAAAATTGAGAAGTTAAAAATAGTGAAAAATTGGTTAAGTCTGGAGAGATTGGGCACCTCACCTCAAGAAGGGCGCCCAACTTGCAATGCCTTGTGAAATTTTTGAAAATTTCAAAGAAGGAAAAAATGCCTAAGTTCATTGCATGAACTTAAATTAGGGTTTTCAAAGAATTATGGTTTGAGAGTAGACATAAAAAACTTATTTAAAGGCATCTTTGTGTTTTATTTTTCATATTTTTTTGCAAGTGGCTTCAAGGAGAGATAGAGCAACAACTTCAAACCTATATTTTCAAGGTTCAAGAACATAAACTTTCTGGTTTTTCATAAATTTTTCAAATCAGCTCGCAAAGAAGGCTTGCTTTTTCATATTTCTTCATCCAGAACATCAAATTTGTGAAGGAGGATATTGTTTTCAATTTTCAGCAAGCTAGTTTATATTTGTTCTATCTTCTAGAAATTTTTTGAAGGATTTTCTCAAGGTTGCAGCAACTGCTTTTTAATTTGCATGTTAGAGAAAACTTCAAAAAAATTAATTTCTAATCTTCTGGGTCTATTTCAAACCTTCTTCTCGACAAAACCCATATCATAGCTTTTTCAGAGAAACTTAAAGTGGTTGCTTTTTCAGTCAGAAGCCAGGGTTTTCAACATTTGATCAATTGGGTTCATCCAGAATATGCTCATGAACAATACCCAGATGCCAGCGTTTTCTTAAATTTTCAAAGAAAATTAGGGTTTGTTGCTTTTTCAATCGTCACTCTAAATTTTCAAAAACAGACGATCTGGGTTGGCTTGTAACGAAATTCTAATCAAAACTCATATCTCAGAAAAATTTCCAAAAATTAATCCGTTTGATGAAGAAAAAACGCCAAACTAAACTTAGAAAGTTTGCCAAAACTTGTCAGAACCTAGGCGTGTTCACAATCAATCTTCGAGTTTTGCATAATGGAGTGCATCCCTATAGATTTTAAGACCAAATCAACACTGTACAATGATTTCATAGAAATAGACAAGACTGACTTACACCATATCAAGCCAGTATTCAATCTGTGTGCTTTGGAAGATGCAGGAAATGTCACCATTAGGCATCTTGGCCATTCAGGTCTTCTTGCAGCAGCATCCATACCTTTTTCAGTACAAAGCTTGGAATTCATAATTGCTTGTATCAAGCATTATAACTCCGCCACAAGGGAAATCTTGTCAGTAGATGGAAGAATCATATGCAGCTTAAAGCCGAACATGATCGAGAAATGCTTCTCAATTCCACCATGGCCTGGAAGTGCTATCATCAACATAGGAGAATGTGAAAGGATATGGGAAGAGCACCAAGAAAATTATAGCAAGAAGATCGCACACAGGTGGCTGAAAGAAAAACACAGTACATTGCCAAAGAACATTGGGAGAGGAGAGTTCAAGGATGACTTTTCCATAATAATCACCTTACTCAACTGAATTACTGGTCAAGCGGATGCAACAAAGTTTCAGCCTTGGATGTTCTAAGTGATACCTCACATCATGAAGAAGACAAAGTTCTATGACTAGCCTACATTAATCAGTGATTGCCTTCATCATCAAATAACTTAATATTTCAATAGACATGCATTCCATATGATCACCTACCTAGTCTACTTGGTTGCCTTTCAAGGCAAATTTAGAGGGTTCTTTAAATGTACGACATGTTTATAAATACTACACTCAGTTGGAGTTCACTGTGGCATCACATCACTACAAAAGAGTGAATGAAGCATTCCTAATGTATACAGTGTGTGGCCTAGACAATGAGCTACATGTACGCATTTCATCTATTGTCAGGGCAGCAATGTCAAAATGGATAGATTGGTTTATTTTGTTTGCTACTTTCACTTACCTAAGGGTTTATGGCTATTCAGGTGCTCCTCTTATGTTACCAAGGTATTTTTCAGATGAAGTTGTGTGTATGGAGTTTCTAAGGCAAGTATCAGATGTTCACACCTGCTTGCGAAACAAAAAGAAACCAGCCTTCAACTTCCCTTTTGAAATGAGAATATACAGGTGTAGATCATCTGCAGATGCTAAAATAATGGGTAATGATTTAGATAAACTTGGTCTCAAGCCTTTCAGTGAGAGACAATCTTATGATCCCCATGGTGTCTATGCACCTCAACTTGGTCAAAACTATGCTCATGTGCCCGCACTTGAGGATTTTTGGGCTAATTACAGAGATGAGTTCAAGGTGCGAAAGCGAAGCAATAGTAGACTCGCCCTTCATCAAATGAAAGATTGTTTATCCGAAGACATTGAAGGGTTATTTGATGATGAGAGAGATGTAACTCTCCCAGCATATATTAGAAATCATATTGAGCAACAACCCCTTTCGCAAGTCAATTGGGCCAGTAAAGAATGCCTCACAGTGGAAAAAAGGACTCGTCAGGTTGTTGATTATAGCAAGACCTTCTTGACACTCAAAATAATGAAGTCAATTTCAGTAGCAGAGCCACCAAGGGTTCATCCATTTCTTCCCTCTTCTTCAAGAGCTTATCCGAAGAAGAAAGGAAAATTTCAGTCTTAAGAGGTTGCTAAGCGTACTAGATCAACAAAGAGTGTGAAGAAGAGGTTGGACTACATAGGTATTGTTATCCAGGAGAAGCCTACAGCTGAAATAGAAGCCCCTCCACATGAGCCCATACCTCAAGAGGAAATAGAAGATGTACCTTTGATACAAGACCCTTTTCCATCTCCAAGGTCTTCACCAATTCACATTGATTTGGAAGACGAGGAGATAGAGGCCAATTTTGCATGTTAGTAGAGATACCACATCTTGGCTTGAGAGCTCCTTGGGAAGGACAAGAAGAAGGCCTTCTTATCAGGTAAATGTTGATGATCTCAACGTATACCAGGAAGCACCCAAGAAGAAGGCAAAGAAACAAATCCACTTTGAGAGAAATCCTGATGGTGAAATGGCCATGGAGACAGCTACGCCTCTTGAAGATAGAACCAGGGATGAGGTGGATGTTGGTGATTTTATAATGGTCAAAGAAAATCTTGGTAAAAGTACCTGACATGCTAACATGAGTTTGTTCAAGATGGTAACTGAAAATATTCAAGAAAGAGTGAAAAAGGATGGAGAAGACAAGGCAGCCCTCAAGGCTGAAAATCGTCAACTCCGGTTGTGTATATCTAATCTCATTCATGGCACCTCACAAACAACACAGTTGTTGCCCCAAGTTTTAGAGACACCAGTTGATCAGCAACAGTTGAGGCAGCTGGTTATTTGTAGAAAACAAATTCAAGAATGGATTGAAGAGTTCATTATCAGAGAAAAAGAGATTCTAGCATAGGTCTTTCGGCTGAGATACAAGGCTCATGACTTATGTCAAGGTATCCAAGATTTTGAGTAGTTGATAACCGAGTTCAAACCTATGCATGAAATCATAATAGTAGATTTGGATATGGCTTATGGCTCTACAATGGCAAGAGAGCACAAAAGACATATCTTGGAGTGGAAAGAAGGTCACCTTTTCATGGTTAATACATATGTGTATAGGTTAAGAGTTATTGATACTCTTAAGTTCATCAGATAATTTGTTGCAGCAATTCCTTGTTAGTATTGCCTTGAAGATGCTTCATACATTGGGCTTGACATAGTCCAAGTAGAGTTTCAGAGTATCATGTGTGGAAATGATGGCAGTGTTGGAAGAATTAAGGTGATTTCCATGATGTCAGCAAAGTTCGAGAAAGCAGCCAATCAGGGTCAAGATTTCCTACGATCTATTGTAGATGGTGAGGAAATCTTGGAAAAGTGATATATTTTATTAATAGTATTGGCACTCCCACCAAGGATGAAGTTTCCCTCTTTTTAGTGGATGTGATCGAGATTTAAATAAGCTTTCTTTCTATTCTTTTCATGATTCTTATCCATTCTTTGAGGATAGAATGAAAGCGATTGTAATGAGTTGGCATTTTCTATTTTTAGATGCTTTCTAGGTTTTAGATGTTTTATCTTTTCTAGGATTAGAAATAAAGCTTGCATGTTGGCAAGTAGTAGTTGTAAAAGAAAGGATATTTTAGAGTTCCCTACTCCTCTGCTTGTGTATAAATAAGAGAAGTGTTTTCTCATTTTAGTTTAACCATGCTTGTGATAACATAATTGTTGAGCCTATGCCTTCATGTTTGTTATCGATTAGTGTCAGTTCACTTTGTGTTAAGGGTAAGTTTGCATGCCTCTTTTAGTTGCAAGTTCTTGTTCATTACACGTGTCTTGTGTCAAGTGATGATCTAGTTTGATCGCATGTTGCATGTATTTTGCCACAACTTGCTGTCTTGGAATTGTAACTTTGTGCCAGAAGTTTGAGTAAATAAAGTCCTGAGCGTGCTTTGCTACCTCGATATAAAAATCTTAGATTTTTGTTTATTATGTTGTGCATAGAAGTGTGAGGAAATAAAGTCTTGAGCATGCTTTGTTGCCTTGATACAAAGTCTCATATTTTTGTAATGCTTTTATGATCTCTTTTTTAGCTTGCATTGAAATTCAGTAGATGTACGTTGAAGAAAGTTTATTTAAGTATCTTTGTCAGAAAATCAATCTCGTTCATTTCTAACTCTCTTTGTCTGCTTTTACTTGAGAGGATAGAAACGTCAATAGTGTAAGTTAAGTTGTAGTTGTTAAGATTCATTTAAGGGAAAACCTCGGCTGCAACATCTAGAGTTCTATAACCATATGTTCTCACAGCTGAACCAAAAAGATAAGCAAAATTAGTTTAGTTTAGTTTCTTTATGCAACTCAACAAAAGAGGGAGCTTCCCCTCCTAATTCGAAGAGCAGTTTACTGCACATAGTTGTTTGTTTCCAAAACGCATTCCAGAGGTGCGATTTGAAACGCCAACAGTTTTCTAGCGCCCACTGTGGGACACGAGGCATAGAATTCAAAGAAAGCTTGCACTTTGCAACACGTGAATGACTCTTTGGCGTCCTACTGCTCCAGTTCAACAACTTGATCTTACACCTCCAATTATCCAGCCAAATCTAGAGATAATTAAAGGAGAGAAAGCAGACATTATCAGTAGCCTAAAGGATTTTCATCTTTCAGAAGAAGGAGACCCCTACTTAGTGGAGAAAAGTTGATAACATCCTAGATAAAGAAGAAAGGAAAGCCGACATTGCAGCCGGAAGACCCATATTGTCTGATCCTGCATGGGATTAGCCAATCCTGGCTTACATAGTCTATACAAGGAGGAATCCTCTCTTTCAAGAAGACATCAACGTTGATCCTTTCATACCACATCCCATTCAAGTTGGAGATCCATCCAATGAAGCTCCTGAAGTCATCATCGTACTTGATATCAAAGAAGAAGAACCTGAAATCAAGTTAGAGGAACCTACGGTTCAACCAGGAGCAATGGGTGACAACAACAACAATAACAAAAATAACAACAATAATCGCAATCGAAGGTGCTCGATCTCGCTACCTTGGGCAATCAAATTGGACCTTTAGCATTGGCAACAAATCATGAACTTCCTAAGGGATTGAGAAAGAACTTCTCGTGGTTCCATGGAGACGGAACACAACATCCTGATGATCATGTTTCATCCTTCTCAACAGTTTGCGGCATCTTGCACATGGCACATGAAGATATTGTAGTATGTCTCTTCGTCAAGACCCTCAATGGTGTTGCAACTGAATGGTTCCATCACCTAGAACCAGGTTGCATTACAAACTGGGCTACTATGAGTGACAAGTTATTTGCAAGATTCAAGTCCGCAGAAGATAGTCACCGATTGTTCGCCAAGCTTTCCAATTCAAAGATGGAGGCTCATGAACCAATGAGAGAGTTTGTGGCAAGGTTTAACCACCTGGTCACATGACTTTCACATACACTCAATCCATCACCTAAAATTATGTTGAGCAATTTCATCAATGCTCTCCCATCTGAGATAGCCTTCTTTCTCAAGTCAGCTAATGAAACAAAATTAGAGAATGCATAGCAAGGTACAATAGAGATTGAGGACAACATGATCACTAGTGGAAAAATGAAGGGTGATTCTATCAGGCCTTTAGTTCAAGGTTATGCTAATCCATTATTACAAAAGGTGGTGAATGAAATGACTATTCTCAAGAGGCAGTTGCCCACTCAGCCTGCTCCACCTGCACCACTTGCATTACCAGGACCACAACAATATCAAGCTCCATAGTAATACCGAGCATAGCAACAACCGTTCCAACCAAGGAGGAACAACTTCCATCCTTTCAACAACTTTAGGCCACGAGGGCCACCTCCACCAAGGTAGGCAGCTGACAACACATAGAATGTTGTGTTTTTCTCCTTCCATGATACTAATGAGCACACCGAATCTTCATGTCCTGAGAATTTGAGGATGACTTAGATCATGGGTTTTTCCGAAACTACACCAGAATCAAAATTTGTACCTGCTCCTAGTTCGAGTGTTGTCTTACCACAAATAGACAACTTCGATGGTGACTTTGCAATGGGATACTTAGAAAGTGAACCCGATGATGAAGAAGAAGAAGAGGATCCCCGACATTAGTCTCTTGTCATGAATCCTGAGAAACATATATCTCCTGTGTTCACACGAAATCAACATTAGAAAGCATAGGATGAAGAGAAACTGAAAGTACAAAGAGAAAAAGAAAAAGTAAAGGAAGTAGCTTCTACTTCCAAGTCTTCTTAGGAAAATGTAAATGCTCAAGATCCGTCTTCAAAAAACTTTGATATTGTAGACTCCTTGATGAAGAAAAAAGTGCAGATTTCTCAACTAGAATATCTCCAAGATCACCCAGAGCAAGTCGACTGACTTCTCAAGTTTGTAAAGAAAGTACCAGCCAAGCAGCCAACATTGCTCGAGTCATCTATTCCAATGGGAGACAAACCCAAGCCCTTCTATATTTCTCTATACATGGGAGGTTACAAATTGAGCAACTATATCATTGATTCAGGAGCCTCAAATAATATCATGTCGCTTCAAGTGATGAACGCTTTAGGACTATCATGCACCAACATAAAAGAAAAATGTTACTCATTAGAGTCTAAGTCAGTGCCATTAGTCGGATTGTTGAAAGATGCTCAAGTAAGGCTGACGGCTTTCCCTGAAAAGAAAATCATGATGACTATCTTGGTAGTTGACATCCCAGCTAGCTATGGGATGCTATTAAGCCAAATTTTTTGCAAGGACCTTGGTGGAGAAATACAAATGGATTGGTCTTCTGGGACCATACCAATAAAGAATGGTACTTTCAAGTTGGAACCTAAGCCCAAGTCTCGATTCGCGGTGGTGAAATCTCAAGATCCGCAAGCACAAGTGTTATTTCAAGAAACTGGTCCTAGGACTTATGTTTTGCTAGAAGAAATAAATGATGAAGCAGATCAAAATAGTGAACTCATCAAAGGGAAGTTCACAAAAGAAGAAAAAGGAAAGAACAAGATGCACCCTGAGGAAAAGTTCATAGACAATCCAGAAATGTGAACCATGTAATTCAATGGGAGTTGCTCGACTGTTGGTTCAGGAGCGGAAGTTGTCATAATCTCTCCCTAAGGAAAGTTGTATCCATTTGCATGTCGCTTGCAATTCAAGTGCACAAATAACACAGCTGAATATGAGGCACTCTTGTTAGGCCTCAAGAATGCACGACATATGGGTATTAAGAAACTCAAAGTTGAAGGTGATGTCGAGTTGATCGTCAAACAAGTCAGAAATCAGTATCAAGTGAGAAAAGATCGCCTTTGAAGCTATAAAGACAAGGTCTGGAATGCAATTGACTGGTTCGAAGCATTTGACATTAAGTATCTTTCGTGCACTGAAAATAGCAAAGAAAATGCTCTCGCAGTTTCTGCTTCTCTCTTCATACCAAATGCTAACTTTTGTCAGAGTGCATTTGCTATTGAATTCATACACAAGCCCGTTGTTCCTGAAAACAACAAGAACTGGCAAGTTTTCAATGATGATGATCACATCAAGGAATTTCTCACTATGTCAGACAACTTTGAAAGCCTATTGTTTGAAGGGAGTTCATTATCTTTTAGAGAATCATTAACTAAAGATTCTGAGGTAATAGAGTCAGGTAATATCCAGTTGCAAGGAAATCAGATTTCCAAAGAATAAGTTTCCTTAGAAGATGTCTTTGACGAACAAGACAGACATAAAGAAGATGATGGATCCTCCAAGGAAAAGGATTTAATACAGTTGAAAGGAAATAAAATTCCTAAGGGTTTAGTTTCCTTGGAGAATATTTTTGATAGACACGACAGGCGTATCAAGGACCAAAGAGATTCAGGTGATAAGACTTCTATTGATTATCACCCAGTTAATATTGGCATAGAAGACAAGCCCCGACTCGTAAACTTAGGTAATTGTTGTCCACCGAAGGAGAGTGAGAAGCTGATCGCTTTGTTCAAACAGTATCGGGATGTTTTTGCTTGGTCCTATGAAGATTTGAAAGTCTTCACTCCTACAGAATTGTCTCATACAATTCCTTTGAAACTTGATGCTAAGGCTTTCAGATAGAAGCAGAGGCATTACAATCTGCTCGTTTAAGGTACAATCTATGCAGAGATACAAAAAATGGTTGATGCCAAGATCATTTGCAAAAGAAGAATGGAGAACTCATAATTTGTGTTGATTTCAGGAACCTAAATTAGTCTTCTTTGAAGGATAACTACCCGTTGTTGATCATGGACCACACCTTGCAAACTCTCATTGGATCAGAAATGCAATCATTATTTGATGGTTTTTCTGGGTACAATCAAATCACAGTTGCTGAAAATGATCAATTCAAGACCACATTCACCACCTCATGGGGAACATTTGCATATGAAAGAATGCCTTTCGGTCTTATTAATGCAGGTGCAACTTTCCAGAGAGCCATGGATTTGGCGTTCGAAGATTTGAAGAACAAAGTCATTGTGGTCTATCTAGACCATCCTATTGTTTTCTCAAAGAAGCGGAAAGATCATTTCTCTCATTTGTGTGATGTTTTTGAAAGGTGCAGGTATCATCATATTTCTCTGAATCCTAAGAATTCTATCTTTGCAATGACTGAAGGAAAGTTACTCGGTCACATTGTCTCAAAGGAGGGAACCCGAATTGATCCAAGTTGGGTTGAATCTATCAAAAATCTGTCTTTTCCAACCAACAAGACTGGCGTACACTCTTTCTTCGGTAAAGTAAATTTCACACAAAGGTTTGTACTGGATTTCTCTAAATTGACAAAATAAATATCTGCCATGATGAAGAATAATTCCGCTTTCAAATGGACGGAAGAAGGAAAGAAATCTTTCATTGCAATCAAAGAAGCTATTAGCCGGGCACCATTGTTGGTTCATCCTAATTTTGAAAAGAGTTTTATTATTTACTGTTATGCATCAGAGCACACTATGTTGGTGATATTAACACAAAAGTTTGAATGAAGAGACAGAATCTCCTATCGCATTCATGAGTAGCAGTTTCAAGGCTAGTGAAACGCGGTATTCTCAAATTGAGAAGAACACGTACGCGGTGGTCTGGGCTGTCAAAAATTTTAGGTTCTACATCTTGAACTCCCATACAATAGTATATGTAACTAATCCAGCAATGAAAAGTGTGTTAACACACCAAGAAATGGGCTCTAAGAGAGGCAACTAGGTTGCAAAGGTTCAAGAGTATGACTTGGAGATTCAATCGACCAAACTCATCCGCGGGAGAGGTCTATGTCAACTGATAGCTGAAGATGGTGATAAGAAGCTTCAAGAGAAAGTTATACCAGAACTTGAGCTTGAAGAGAAAGAGGATCTTCCTATGGTCTTACTTGTTGAATCTGCAAGAGAATGGTTCATGGAGATATGGTATTACCTGACATATGGTGATTTCTCACATCACTTGAATAAGCAACAAAGGAGAAAATTGAAGTTGAAAGTCCAGAATTATGTGATAATGAATAACGTTCTATACAAGTGTGGGCTTGATGGAACATTTTTGTTGTGCATCACCAAAAATCAACAACAACGTTTGCTGGAGGCTTTTCACAACCAAGCATGTGGCGGCCACTTTTCTTCCAGGGTGACAACTTTTAAAATTTTGCGAGCATAGTTCTTTTGGCCAACTATTTTTCATGATGCATACGAATGGGTGCATAAATGCCAGTTGTGTCAGGATTTTGTTGGAAAGATGAAGTTGGCAGCCATTCCTCTCAAGCCAGTTATTATAGACACTCCATTTCAGCAATGGGGCCTAGATTTTGTTGGTCCTATCAACCTGCGGTCTACTAAGGGTCATATTTATGTCCTTATAGCTACAAATTACTTTACTAAATGGGTTGAGTCCATTCCAACTAAGCGAGCTACTTTCGAAGTGGTGTGTGACTTCTTCAAGGAAAATATTGTTTCACGCTTCGGAGTGCCTCACAAAATTGTGATAGATAATGCATCATGTTTCTCATCAGAGGAACTACTAGAGTTCTATTTTGATCATGGCATCACATTAGCCCTTTCATCAAATTATTACCCGTAAGGTAATGGACAGGCCGAGTCATCAAACAAGAACATAGTCACAATAGTGTGCAAGTTAGTTGATGCTAATCAACGAACTTGACATAAGAAACTTTACGATGCTCTCTGGGCTGATCGAATTACTCCTAAGAGGGCCATTGGTACTTCACCTTTCATCATCATGTATGGTACAGAATTTTTGTTACCCATCATGCTAGAGTTGTCTGCTTTGTAGCTGGCGACTGCGGTGGAAGATGGAGAGTTTGCAGATCTGATTGAAAAGCGCATTATGCTCTTGACAAAGCTTCAAGAGGAAAGAGTGGAGGTGGTAGATAGAATCACCCAGCATCAGGAATGGGTGAAGAAAATTTTTGACAAGAAAGCTCACCACTGAGATTTTGAGGTTGATGATCAAGTCCTACTGTGGGATAAGAGACATGAGCCCAAGGGAATGCACGACAAATTTGATTCCTTGTGGTTGGGGTCGTTCAAGATTCACAAGCTCGCTGGGGAGAATACTTATGTTCTCTCACGCTTAGATGGGAGCCTCCTACCACTGCCTCATAGTGGACAGTACTTGAAGCACTCCATCCCTTCGAGAATGGAGTAATAAATTTTCAATAAATTTTTTCTTTTGTTTTAGTAATGTGTTTCCCATTTCTGTAATTTTTCCTTTCATAATGTCGTGTTTCCCTTTCTCGTAATAGTTTCATCGTGTTTTAGGTGATTAAGAGTCTTGTTTTAGGTGATTTATATGGAATGTCCAACTATTAGGTGATTCTAGGAAGTCCGGTCACAGGTGACTTAGAGAAAGTTTTGCAAAAAGGTGATTAGGATACAATGCTGACTCCAATACCCAATGTACAAGGCACTGGTCTAGCATGAAATCCAAAGATTCTACGGTTCTCCTATGCCGAAAGTATCTGACATGGTCCCCAGACAAAGCCAATGTTGTACCCAAAATTAAAATTTTCGCTACACTTAGGCATTTTGAAGAAATGAGTCAAAATACTATTAAATCTGTTAAAAAGGTCAAAATTGGGATTTGCATGTTTTGCATGGGGGTCAAAATTTGAATTTTTCAAAATCTAACAATCTGGGTCAATTTAGAACGATCAAACCTACAATACCCAGATTTCAAATTTTTGTCCCTAAATTTTAGGAAAATTTCTATTTTTAGAAGTTTTCCAAAAATAGAAACTTTTTTTGGGTTTTTCTGTGTTTCTTAAGAAACTGATACTGGAAATTTTTTCTAAAAATAGAAAATTTCTAAAACTATAAAGTTTGGCTTCGAGGGTTAAGATTGATTTTGATTGGCTCAAAATACTTCCTCATCAGGCCAGTGTAGTCATAATCACAAAAAGATCAGTTTTACACTACTAGCTTTATTCTGCTTTTTCAAAAGCTTTTTCGGGAGATCCAAGGTCATCAATGGAGGTCAATCAGCTGCCAGGTGTCAAAATAAGATGTTCAAGCATAAAACAGAAGCTGTCAACGATGAATGTGCACGAAAAACAGAGAAAGGAGAGAGGAAGCAAAAAAAGTTGAAAAATGCAAAAATTTGTCTAAGGCTGGAGAACTTAAGCACCCCTGCTCAGTTTGGGCGCCCAAATTTCAATGCCTTAGAATTTTTTTAGTTTTTGGCAACCGAGACAAGGCACGTCAAACGAGGGAAGAAGTTGAAAATTGCTAAAAATTGGCTATCTCCTCAGCATGGGCACCCTTGGAGAAGAAGGGCACCCATCTTTTTGGAGGGTCAGATAATGAAGTTGGAGGTTGGCTCTCCCAGGCAACGTTGTTCAGTATCTCATCAGCTTCACAACGGATGTCTTGTTGATGGTGAAGATGACACAAACAACGTTAAAACATAATATTTCTACTCTATTTCTCCTGAAAAAGAAAGACAACATATAGTAGCCTAACTCCCAAGGTCCTGGTAGTTGGTTCTCAACTATCTGGTGTCACTCAATCGGTTCATGCACCTGTAATATTCAAGGGGCCTGTGCTAGTAACAAAATATTCAAGCAATGACTCATTTTATCGACTGCTTTAGTAAATCAATGGGGTTTCAAATAAAAGAAAAAGATAGGACAAAGGGGTAAACCAGTAAGTATGAATCAAATTTATCTAGTATCTGGACATATACCTTCAACAATGAATGTTTCCTAACAGATCATAAAACCAAAGCATGACACAATCTACAACATAAACTATACCATTGCATGCATCTAAGGTGCTTAATTCAATATCACTTTTCGCTTATCACAATTATCTCCCAGATTTCAAAACATACATCCATTCATCGCTAAGGTCATAGATCAATAGACTTTAATAACTTTAACTCAATGATAATCTAATAAGATAATCCTTAAATCTGATTCCTTCCAATGACTTTCATCATTCAAGAAACGCTTATGTTCAACACAATCACTGCATACAGATAGATTATAACTTATCAACCTTATCAAACAAATAATTTAATTCTAAATACCATATTTCGAGAAAACCTATAATTCTATTAACTGTAAAAGATCAAGTACAATGTATCTCTATAAAATCACTATAAAATTCTATCTCCTAGCATTAGGTAAGCCAATCCTATTCTCAATTACCCGACCTTTACAATATGATACCCATCAAGTATTTATAGATTATACAAAAAGTTCGAACTTCACTTCTATTTTAGGCTATCCACCTTTTTAGGAACAACAACTTTCTTGAAAACTCAGATCGATTTGATCTTGAGTTCTTACATTAGACTTTCAATTTAACTAAGGAATAGAAGATAGAAGAGAAAAGAAATCATGTGCCCCCAAGATTGTCAGTGTTGCATGCATGCAACATACAAGGAAGAGAAAAATCATACATGCAAGGATTCATGCATGTGAAGTTGGATCTGCCATGAACTCATCGTAGCTGGTGAAGATTTGTTGTAATGTATCTATTTATGGCCCATCGACCCAGCTATCTTCAAATTTGATTCGATCCAATTCTGTTGCAGCAAACTCCCTCATACCTTTTACCTTTGTCAATTCTCTTCTAGCAGCTTTTATTTCTTCTTTGATATCCATTAACCGATCCAACATTAAATCTCCATCATCATCTCCTTTCTGCTTCAATCCTCTAAATCTTTCACCCATTTCTCTTTTAATTAACCCAAAGACATGCCTTCTTTTGTAAATGCATTTACATCTATAATAATAGCAATAACTGCTTCTAGCTCTTCCAACTGCTCAGTCAAATTATTAACAACCTCTTGGATCTCATCCTTATGTTTACACAAGAAGTCACTTCTAAAATGGAGTATACGAGAAGTTTTCTCCACAAAATCCTTATTCTCCCCCTCAAGTATTGATTGTTCCAAAAGATTAGCCAAAGGCAATACACTAACTCTTTCTGACTTCTCACTGTATTCTTTATACTCTTCTCCTTGTTTCTCCAATGCCTCAATGTATTGATACATTTCTTTAACTAACCCTTCTGTGTCTTTATAGGCTTCAAAATTTTCCACCAAAACTTCACCTACCTCCCGGTTTAACTTGTCTACCCATCGGTCTACCATCTCCGCTTTGCCTTTCACTTGTACCAAATCATCTACCTCCTTTTTGCTTAACAAAATAGGAGTCTCAATGGTTGCTACCTGTTGTGATTTTGGAGAGCAGACACTCTTCAAGAATGAATGTAGTTGATCCAATTGAGCTTTAAGCTCATCCTTCTTTTGCTTATCCTTGATCATTATTGACTTGCTTGTTGAAGCCACCACATCAATCGAG
This sequence comes from Sequoiadendron giganteum, assembly GCA_007115665.2. Classification (NCBI taxonomy): domain Eukaryota; kingdom Viridiplantae; phylum Streptophyta; class Pinopsida; order Cupressales; family Cupressaceae; genus Sequoiadendron; species Sequoiadendron giganteum. The sequence continues at coordinate 601,999,128 of CM021108.1, read as the reverse complement.
TTAATCTGCTGATTCCTAGTGGGCCTTCCCAAGTTCACAGTACTCAATTGATAATCTATTAGCTACATGTCCCCTACCTCCTTTTCTGTCATTGGCATGACACATTCAGCAACAATTTCTCCTTTGTCTTTGAGTCGGGTAGAATGTAGAATTTTAGCCTTCTTTTTAGGCCTCTCTTGCTCAATTCCTTTCATCATGTCCTCCCAATTAAGAGGTTGTGAAGGTATTACTGCCCTCTTCTACAGGTCTAGTTTTAGCCATGTAGGAGCACTTGGAGCAATAGTCATCATAGAGTAAGAGGGAGCAATAACTGTAGAAGGTGGCTGCATATTTACCTGGGATTGAGAGTCAACCCTTGCTTTCTCTTACTATTCTTGTAGTATATGCATTTGCACAAGATCTACAGCCTCTTCTCTATCCTTATGTTCTTAACTTTTCTTATCTTCCTCTTCTTTCCTCAACCTCTCTTCCTCCAACTAATTTCTCTCTACTCTTTCCTTTTCCAACCTTTCCTTTTCTAATTCTTCCTTCTCTATTCTTTCTCTTTCTAGAGATTCCCTTTCCAATTTCTCTTTTTCTAAGGCCTCTAATCTTTCCCTTTCTAACCTTTTTGCCTCCAAAGTCTTAAGTTTTTCAGCTTCAGCTTCTTCTTCCTGTTGTTTCTTAATCAGCTCTTCGGCCTCCTTTTCCTTCCTTATCTTTTCTACCCCTTCCTCTTTTTGTCGAGCTTCCTGTGCAAGTTTTAGTTTGGCAACCAAGATCTCTTTTTCCCTCCGATTTCTTCCCTTCTCCTCCTCAAGGTCATGGATCTTTTGTATTAATTCTAACTTTTCATTCTCTACTTTAACTTTGAGCTCATATTCTTGTTGCCTTCTTTGCTTCTCTACTTCATCAGCTACTGCCTTAATTTCAACTTGTTTTGTCTTTAATTGTTGCTGGTGAAGTAGAGCATCAACTTGTACCTTAGCATCCATTTCTTTTTGTTTCTCCGATGTAGCCCTTGCATTAGACTTTCTTTTTTCCTCTTCAAACATCTTCCATTGCTCCTCTTGTGTCAAAATCTGCTTAATATTCTGCTCTAGAGGCATGATTTCTTGAAAATCCTTTTTTGACAGAGTTTCATCTGAATCTGTCTCAACTTCCAGAATTTCATCCTCCACTTCTTTTCCCTTGGCAACTTCAGCCATGGTATGAAGAGCTCCTTCTTGAATCTCTTTACTCTTCTTTCTTGTAAGTGGGGCTTGGGCGGATGATTCACCTAATGTAGGTGTTGAAATAGCAGATCCTACTGGAACATCTCCTTCTTGTGTTTCCTCTCCATCATCTACCGCCTCAAGTTCTATCTCATCAACATCTGGGGGAAAGAATTCTAATGTTTCTTTGGGAGGTGTCTTTCTTTTGATCCTCCTATATCCCTTACCCTTTTTAGTGGCTGGTACTTGAGGATTCTGGGTTCTTAGCACTAACCATTGCACACTTCTATCCAACACTGTCCTTCCAATCTTCTTAATATCAATTGTTTCTTCAGCATCCCAATCAATTGGATCCAGGCTCTTGGTGCCAATGTTCAACGCTTCATAGGATGGATCCAACACCATTCCATCATCCACCAAGGTGTCAAGAATGTTTTCTTTAACACCAAGCTCTGACATGAGTGAGATCGACAATCTTTCATAATTCTTCTTTCTTAAGTCATACTCATCTTGTCGGTCACTCCAAAAGTCTTCTAACAGATTGAAATGTTTAGTAAACACTGAAGCCAACAAGGCATGCATCTTACATTTTGGATCAAAATACTTACGAGCTATGTATAATCCTAACTTCAATTGTATCAGCTCATTACAAACCACCTTTGCTCCTACCAAGCATTGACAGTTATATTCTCCCAACTTCATAGGGAACTTATGACATCCAATTTTATGTTTGATCCCACACCGAGCATTAACTCCAAGAGCTTGATATACAAACTCCATTAGCACTATCCTATTACTGCAGCACCTTGGAAGCAAATGTGGGTGACCTTCAAAACCAAATAACTTGAAGTATGTAAACTTGGGGTATTGGATATACCAACATCCCCATTCAGCAATGAACGCCATGGCTTCTCGACTTAACATGTATCCTACATCTCCATTTAGTTGATTGATGACCACATATAAAAATGCATCATTGACTCTTCTGAAATGAGTCTCAGTAACCTGAAGAGATAATTGGTCATAGTGCTCCCATACCTTATTTTGTCCATCCAAGGCTCCCATTATGCCCACTCTGTTCAAACCTGGGAAAACACCCAACCTTGTTGCGGCATATACAATGTAAGAAGTCATAAAGAAACACTTGGTTTCTCTGATCTTGGTTAACTGATCATGTATGGCATCAGAGACAATTATTGATCAGTCAAACTGTTGTTCTCCTTTCAAGATGGTTTGAATAAAAGGAAACATCCACTCCTTGAAGTAAAATGCATCCCTCTTCCCAAACACCCTAGACAACATCACAATCAACCTTGATACCTCTTCATAGAAATCTGCCCTCTTTGGCTGGTCTGCAAGCTTGGTTAGAGATTTCTTTTCTGTCTTCAACCACTTCTTGTTCAAGTGAGATTTATTCGATCCCTTATACCTACTATATTGCTCCAAGGCCTCTGCCTCATTCAATTGCACCAGGTTCTTTGGATCTGGAGCATCAAATATACTTTGAAATGCTTGAGGAGTGAGATTAATAATCACATTGTCTTGTGAATCCATGCATAGTCTTGTAGCAGGATTGTAGGCGTTAGCTACTATTAAGATCAACTTCGAACAATGGACAGATATAGGAAATAAAGTGATATGAGCTAACCCAGAGCTGACAATTCTTTCTGTAGTCACTGTAATATCCTTGTCAAACGCTTCTGAATACCACTCCTCAAAATTGTATTGACCTAAATTAGTATTAGTGATATCTGACCAATCTGATTCCACCTTGCTCACCTTCACAACTAGACTCCTGTGATTATACCTTAAGGTATAAGGTAGTTGTTCTGGCTTTAACTTCTTTGGTTTTGATGCTACCTTTGATGTTTTCACAGGCTGGTTTCTCCGAGCAGCTTCCCCTGATGTTCTTGACATCTTTCAACTTTCCTGCAAGCAAAAACCTCTAATTAGATCTTTAAATATCAACACCAAAATATGCTCTAAAAACCATACCTTTCATATATGCACCGGAGGCGAAACCAGGCAGAAACACAACCTAAAACAATCTCTTTTTACAACACTGCCGGACTCGGAGCTAAAACCGATATAGAAATTTCACTAATGATGAACGAGCTCGGAGTCAGAATCAGGGAGGTTATCGGAACCGGGGTCGGAATAAAAAATTGATTTGGTTTTCTTCAGATTTTCATTTTTCATATTCTATTTCCATTCCACCTCCGCTTATGACTTGGTCATCATTATTTTGAAAGAAGACTTTCTTATTATAAGCAGAGCCAGATACGAGATGGAAATAGAATCAATACCTTTTGCAAAAATGAATTCTCCAGTTCAAGATCGATTCTGATCCCGTCTCCTCCTAGGTTGACCATGACATCATCAAAGATTTTATCGATCTAACCTATAACTCCATGACTAAAACCAAGGTCGTATTAGATGAAAAGAGGCTTTAAAACACTATACTCATATGACCATGGGGAACGACTGAATCCTAGGGTATCATATTTTAATCATTTAAAAGTGATCACAGAGACCAACGAAACCCTAATCTAATAAACACGATAAAAACTAGGGCACAGATTTTAAACCTTGCCATTTACCAGAATGCAAAACATGACAAAACCCTAAGTAAAAACGATGAATCAATTTACCCTAACTCACTGTAAATCTCTAATCTACCTCACTGTAAACTTCTAATCTACCTTACTGTAAACTTCTAATCTACCTAATCACCATTTAAAACCTAAATTTAATCTAACTCACTGCAAATCCAAAATGGCACGACGCAATCATGACTAAAACGTGAAAGCGACCGTGCCCTAAAACATAAAGAACTAAAACAAAAAGCAAACAAAAATGAGGAAACAACCCGACAAACAAAATAAAACAAGACCCTACTCAAACAAGCACGCCAAGAAACATGAAATCGTTTGAAAATGACATGATTCAGAACACGGGCAAACATATATACAAAACACTCAACAATAAATAAAATGAAAAACCACAATAAGAAAACCTACCTCGAATACACAAGAACCCAGCTAACCTTCTGAACTGATTCGCTCACAACAATCTTCTCCTCCTTCAATCTTTTCGCTCAAATGAACTTTTTAGCTGCTCTTTCGTGCTCTTCAATCTCTTAATAATGATAATAATGACTCGTTTAATCCTTAAATGAAGGTAAAAATGAAGATTTCTACCTACACTACTAGCTGTCATTAATGCATTAACACGTAGTTAAGGCGGAGTCGAAACTGAAAGTGAACCAACACTTCACAACAGTGCGACTTCAGTCAAAAAGTCAATGATCTAGAAAAACGGCGGGGGCGGAACTAAAATGGAAACTGATTCGAAACTTTTAATAAACTTCCAAACTTCATTCCAATTCCGGTTCCGAGTCCGCCAACTAAACACAAAACAAAACCAAACACAAAAAGTAAAACAAAAGACCGACATAATAAAACTAAACAAAAAGACAAAGACCAATACCAAAAGTCAAAATAGCGGAGGTGGGAGCGGAATCGATTATGATTTTGCAATTTTCGGTAAAGACTAACTTAACACCCACTCCGGCTCCGGGTCCACTGAAGACAAAACAAAAGACATAAACAAAAGACTGTTGGGTTGGAAATCAAAACAAGTTTCAAAAGAACATTCAAAACCCGCTTCAGTTCCGATTCCGATTTTGATAGAGAAACCAAAGAAAAACAAAGTATTGGCAAAACAAGACTCCAAACTTTGTTTAAAAAACAACTAAGTACAAAAATAACAAAGGGGGACCCATTTTGACCAAGGCAAAAGATGGGGTGGTTATGGAAGGCATAACAAATGGCGACTCGGCTGGGAAAATGGTTCACCCATTTTCAAAATACCCAAAGAAAATTTCACTTACCCAAAAACTACTTGGCTTATAAACACTTTAACTTGAATAAGATCAGATATATGTAGGATAAGTTCGAGTTTGAATCTCAGATGTTATGTGCTCATGAGTTATTTCTGAATCTGAGTGTGTGCTTATATTGTGCATCATTCTTTGTAGATACTTTCTCTGTTTGTGAACAACTATACCTAAGATTCAAGCTACATAGGTTGAGTCCTTTAACTATCGTGCAATAAAATCCTGGGTATTACTTCGCTGCCAAACAGGCATCCATAGCCTCGACGGAGATACCTCTAGTTCTCACAAAGCATTGCTCTACTGCTAGACAGGCATTCATAGCCCCGATAGAGATACTTGATTACCCACTTGATATTTGAGCTTGCCTTTTTTTTCTTTCTTTTCTTTCTCTTTTTTACTTTATTTGTGGAAATTCTTTTATGCATCTGTCTCAAATACTTAGATTCAATGAATCTAAAATGTGGGTTGAGAACTACAATGGATCTCATGATAGTCTTGGAATCAGATTTTTCACTTGAATCAAAGGTAGAGTCATTCTAAAACAAATAGGTAATTACTCATGCAGATGTTTTTTCTAATTTGGTGACAGATCTTTGATCACAATTCATGAGATATTCACATTTATATCTTCTATCCTTAATAACTTTTCCAAGCCAAACTAGAATGATCATAAAACATAAGTTTCATAATGAAATCCTTTTCAATGATTATGATGAGAATACCTAAACCAATTTCTCTCCTAGTACCAGTAGTATACTTTGAATAACAACCCCCTAACTTGAGATGAGCAAAATGAGAATCCCCAACGAAACAAGACAAAACAAAACAAAACAAAGAAAACAAAGAAACAAAACAAAACAAACAAAACAAATCAAAAAAACTAAAAAAACTAAAAACTAAAAACTAAAACCTAAACAAAAACTTAATTACATATGATACAGCATTGTACATTTTTTTTTTTCAAAACATCAGACTTTCTATGCACCAAAATAGTGCTTGAGAAACTGACCATTAACTGATAATGGAACAGGCTCTCCTATTAAGGTACTCAAACGAAAAACATTCTCGCCTAAGATTTCGGCCACTTGATAAGGACCTAACCAAAGTCTATCAAACTTTTGGTGATCTCCCTTCTTTTCTCTAGCCTTATCCCATAATAACACAAGATCTGATATTCTAAAGGCTTTTATCTTGGCTCTTTTGTCAAACCAACGTTTAACAACAGCCTGATGCTTAGAGAATTGCTGCAAAGCAGCATCTCTTTGTTCCTCCATGTTTAATAAATTAAGCAGTCTAACCTCAATCATATCATCCTCATTATAAAACTCTTGCATAAACTTCAGAACAGGTATTTGCAAATGAATGGGAAAGATTGGATCTTGGCCATAAACTAACTTAAAAGGTGAATTCCCTAGGGCTGCTTTAGTTCTGGTTCGATCTGCCCATAAGGCAAATCTCAACTGGGTGTGCCAGTCCCTAGGGTTACTTTCTAACAACTTTTTTATAACTTCCAGTAAGTTCTTATTTGTGGACTCAGCCACTCCATTTCCCTGAGGGTAATAATTGGAAGAATATTTTAACACAATCTTATGTTCATAGGCCCATGAAATAAACTCAGCAGAAGAAAAAGCAGGGTCGTTATCACATACCAGAGCAAATGGAACTCCAAACCTAGTTGTGATGTTCTCTGTCAGAAACTTGATAACCACCTCTGTGGTACTACTCTTGCAAGGCAGGGCCTCCATCCAATGTGTGCAGTAATCTGTTACAGTCAAGATGAATTTATGACTTGCAGAAGAATTTGGATTAATTACACCTACAAAATCAAGTGCCCATTGAGCAAATGGCCTTACCTCATATACTGGTTGTAGGGGCATTGCAGGATTTCTTTCTCTAGATGCAGAAGTTTGGCATACATGACAAGTCCTACAATGTTGATGTGCATCTCTAAACACATAAGGCCAATAGTAGCCTGACCTTAAAATCTGATGAGCCAAAGTATCAACAGACCCATGTCCTATTCCATGCCTTCCATGAAATTCAAAAATAGCATGCTTTGCTTCTTGCTGATCCAAACAGCGTAGATAGATTCCTTGAAAATTCTTCCTATAGATTGATCCCCCTTTGAGCATGTAATGGGCGCTCTTCATCCTCAATGCTCTCCTTTGAGTAGCATTCATTCCTTCTGGACACTTGTTATTGAGGAGGAAGAAAACTAAATCTGTATACCAGGGATCCTTTGTGAATGATTGAACCGTGTATTGTTGACAAGTAATACTTTTGTCCACTTCTTCCATCGCTTTTGACAATCCTTGGCCTCGAACAAGTTTCATTGGGTGAATTTCTAGGTCAAATTCTTGTAAAATGGCCATCCATTTTCCTCTTCGTTCCCCTAGTTCACTTTGCATCAGAAGAGATTTCACAGCTGGATCTGGAACTATGGCCATCACTTGACTTCGGATTATGTAGTGCCTGAACTTCTTCACTACTCGCACCAACGCAAAGGCTTTCTTTTCTATTGATGAATACCTTACTTTTGCATTCTTAAATGGAGAACTCATAAAAGCAATAGGCCTCTCCTCGTTCTCTTCTCTTCTCTGTGTCAAAACTGCTGCACATGAATGTTCAGAAGCAAAAGAATAAATGTAGAAGGGTTTTAGATAATCTGGGCTTGTTAAAATAGGTGCCTCAGATATAGATTATTTAATCTACATGAAAATAGATTTAGCCTCTTCACTCCATTCAATCTTCGCATCCTTCTTCATCATTTCGTTAAGTGGTTTGACAATCTCTGCAAACCCTGTTATAAATTTCCTAACAAAATTGATCCTTCCAAAGAAAGACCTCATTTCCTTCTTGCTACCTGGCTTTGTTAGTTTCAAGATGGCCTCTACTCGTTCAGAATCTATGGATATCCCTTCCTTAGAAATAATGTGACCCAAGAGCTTCCCTTCAGAAACTCCAAATACACATTTCCTTGGGTTGAGAGAAACACCATAACTTATACATTTCTTTAACACATTTCCCAAGCCAGGAGCATGATCTTCTCTATTCTTAGAGTAGATGGTCAAATCATCTACATAGATGATTATACATTTCCCTATCAGATCCTTAAAAGCTACATCCATCGCTCTTTGAAAAGTAGCACCAGCATTGATTAGACCAAAGGCATTCTTCTGTAAGCAAACATGCCCCACTTTGTAGTGAAAGTAGTCTTCATCCTATCCTCGTGACTTACCAGTACCTGATTGTATCTTGAATACCCATCCAAGAAATACATCATCTGAGATCCATTAAATTTTTCCAATACTTCATCAAGGGAAGGTAATGGATAGTTGTCCTTCTCAGAGGCCTTGTTTAAATTTCTAAAATCCACACATAACCTGATTTCACCATTCTTCTTCCTTACAGGAACTAGATTAGCCACCCAAGTAGAGTGTCTAACTGGAAAGATTATTCTTCTAGCCAAAAGCTTTTGTACTTCTCTTTGGATCAGAGGCTCGATTAATGCATTGACTGGGCGTTGCTTTTGGCGAAACGGCTTAGCTTCTAGCTTGAGAGGAATTGTATGTGTGATCATAGATGTATCAAAAGTTTTCAAGTCATCATAGCTCCAAGAAATTGCTTCAATATTCTACTTCAAGACCTTGATTATCTCATCCTTTATTTCTTGAGGACAGGTCTTCCCTATAAGAACATTCCTTTTTGGGCCTGAGTGAGTCAAATTAACTGATTCATACTTACCTCCCTCACTCTTTGTAGGCATTCTTTGATAAGCTTGTGGATCTGAATCAAATATTCTTTCTAATGCTATCATCCCTTTTGGGATGTTATTGCTCTATAAATCCAAGATCCCTTCTAGATTGTCACTTTCTAGATTCCAGTCTCCCTGATCTTTGTCAGAATCATCAATTATCTGCCCCTCAAAAACATCAGAATTCACCAAAAAGGCCAATATATGCTGATCATCATTAAATACCTGAAAGTGTTTGATATTATCAAGAATTGTTGGGACTGAAATCAACCCCACTGAAAACCTCTTAAGGTTAGAGTCTTGCATGGGCTCTAATGTACTAGCAGCAACAGCAAGAGCATCTGCAATTTGGTTAGCTTCCCTCGGGATGAGAGTAATCCCAAAGGCATCAAAATCTTCTATTAAATTCCAAACCCTGTTTCTATATGCAGCCAATCTTTTGTTATGGCATGTGTATTGGCCACGTACCTGTTTCACAATGACCTCAAAATCTCCCATTACTGTAAGAGCAGTTACCTTCTTCTTATGAGCAAACATAAGCCCTCTTGCAAGTGCCTCGTATTCAGCCACATTGTTAGTGCAACCAAACTGCAATCCATAAGAAGCAAAATAAGTCTTTCCTTTCGGATTGGTTAGTTCAATCCCTGCTCCACTTCCTGCTTTAGATTTAGAACCATCAAATTTAAGAGTCCATAACTAATCTTTGGTTGGGAGCTCTTTCTTTTTAGAAGAAACAGGGGATGACTCACCTAAAATGTGTGACGGCTCAGACTTTTGCAGTTTGTCAAAATTTAACTTGGGACAAAGTTCAGCTGAGGATTTTTCTATGTTTTCAGCCTGTTCAACAACTACTCCCTGCATACCCTCTTCGGTTAAGTTGCAATCCAACTCATTTCTCATCAATGCCTTAGGTATGGGCAAAGTATCTGGAGCAGATGTCTCAAATGGGAACTGAGATACCTTAATCTCCCCTTGAGTTTTAGAACAAACAACCCGAGTCTGTTCTTCTGGTGAAATACCTTCCCGTTGAGAAAGACTAACCCTTGTAAGGATAGTTGCATCCTTAACTTGGAAAGAAAACTCATTAGTGGGAGTCTGGGCTTGTTTCTCTTGACACACCTGTTGAGGCTGATCTATATGACTTAAAATATCTATGCATGACTGACATGTCAATTCTGAATGGTTGTGATAGTGAATCCTGGACCAGTTAGGAAGTAATAAACTACTCAAGTCAATTTCTTCCCCTAAAACGAGCCTATCTTGTTTCAACTTTCTTACTAAAACCTGTTGGTTGATGCAGATCATGGGATCACTATGTTCTAAAGGCGAAGTATCCTCAGGACTGATTATAGACAAAGTAAGAACTTCGTCTTGCCTATAAACACCTATCTCAGTTTCAAAATATGCTACTTCATTGGGAGCATCATATTCCATGATCATGTGCTTGAGTCTAGGTTCACTTTCAATTCTTATCTGGGTTGTAACCCCTTTCCATGGTAACCACATGTGCGAGAATTCCAAGGATAGATATCCACCTATACTCTTCATTAGCTCTCGACTTAAAAGCATCCCATATGTTTCTGGGATATCAGCAACTTGAATATCTATATAGGTCTGGATCCTTGGGTCTGATCCAACCTGCACATGCATGTTCTTCAACTCACCTACAACATTAACTTCGATTTTATCCAATTGAATCACCTTTTTATTGGTTGGAATAGGACTCAATCCTAAATTTTTACAAATCGAAAAAGGCATGACATTCCCTGATGCTCCAGAATCTAATAAGCAATTGTGTAGATTCTTTCCAAAGATTCTTAAACTTAACAAGAAAGGTGGGGTACTGGTCTTACCTTTATACATAGCTGCATTTGTCTCCTTTGCGGGAGTCACTTTACCTTTCCCTTTTAAGCGATCTGTCTCCTCCAAAGCTTTTAATACCACCTCTTGTTGAGTTGGGCACCACTTCATGATGTCAAAGAAAGACAGTGATGTCTTCTACCTTTGTAATTCTACAACAAAGTCAAACTCCAAATCATTCCTAAGTTGATATTTAGGAAAAGGAGGCGGATTACCTCTATTCTGAGAATCAGAAGGTCCCCTTGGTGGAGGTGGATTGTTATCTGCATTCTGATTTGGTGGAACCATGTTGTTAGGGGGTGCAGATGTAGTGAAAGGCCCTTTATTCTGATTCCTTAGAAAGTGACCACCTTTAGATTGGAAAGCTTGAGCATCATAGACATCTTCCTTTGGCTCATTATCCCCTTGCATGGGGAATTGATATTTTTCTTCAATGGTTTCATAAGTCATGGCAGTGCTGACTGGCGCATTGTCATGATTGGAATTTCCTACTAGAGGATGGGCATCAACCTGTGCAATTTTCACAATTTTCTCCATTTCTAGGCAATTAACCTCAGAATGTGTTGTTGTATCATGTAGCCTACACCAATTAGTCATAAAATTCAAATCAGCAACATTAGTTGTATGTGGCCTTTCCTCACCTGTTTGATAATTATGCGGAACTCCCCCGTTGTTAGGCCCAGTATTCCACTGCCTATTGTTGTTGTTGTTGTTGTTATTGTTGAACCTTTGATTATACCCTCTATTTTTATTTTGATAATTTTGGTTTGAGGAGTTCTAACCTTGGAAATTTCAATTGATGTTCTGATTTTGGTTTTGATTGGACTCATTTCCTTGAGTGTTAAACCCTCCCTGATTGTTGTAATTTTGATTTTGATTATTGGGAGGATTTTGTCTGAGCTGTGCCATGTCATTTGACATCTGAGAGATTCTTCTTGAGAGTCTCTACCTCACTCATGAGTTGAACAGTTTGTTTATTCTGCACATTTTGGATTATGGCTAGGGAATGGACATGGGTTGATCCTCCCCCTTGTTGTGGTTGATTTTGAGGTTGATGTTGAGGTTGATGGGAGTGATCTTGCATGCCATTACCAAAGAAAGGCATAGTAGGTGGAGCTTGTAACTCAGATGCAAGTCCATATTGGGAATAAGACATCCCAGGGACAGTATTGTATAAGGGTGGATTAGGCATCTGATAATTCATAGGAGGAAGAGCTGCTCCTAAACCTGCTGGTTGTAGACTTATCTGTTGTTGCAATTTGATAGCCAAATGGTAAATTTTAGATAGAGAGTCTATCTAATCGGGTTTATAAGTTCTTTGCAAGAATAGGCCAATCAAAGGATCAATAGCTCTCATATATGCCTGTATGGCCATACCCTCTGGCACTAAGTAAGGCTCTTGTAGCCTACGATACATCCTTTGGAACCTAGTGTTGAACAAGGGCAGTGGCTCATGATGTTCCTTTTTGATGGTGGCAAACTGGTGATATAATATTGCAGGGTCTACATAAACCCTAAACTGATTAATAAAAGCATTCTCTAAATCTGTCCAACCCAGAATGGATCCTTGGGGCAGATTTAGATACCAATTATATGCCATATCTCCCAAACAGTAAGGAAATAATCTACATACCACATCTTAGTGAGCAACCTGAGCTCGTGTGCAAGCATCTTTGAATGCCTGTATATGTTCCTCAGCACTTCTCGATTCTCCATGCATGTATTTCGGACAGAACTTCTCTGGGTTCTTTGGTAAATCATGGAATCCCCCAAGAATAGTCCCTAACGGAGAGGGATTATTCACAAAATAAGCCATTGGTGGGATTGGTTGAGCAGGTATAGGCTGAATTCGTGGCGATACAGGCCTAATTGGAAGTGGTGATGTAGGTTGAATTGGTGGTGGCGTAGGTGGATTTGGTGGAAATCCAGGTGGAGTGAGTGGTGGTGGTAATGTAGGTATCAAAACACTACGAGCATGGGGTCTAGGTCTTACCGGCGTTTGTAATTCTTGTAAAGGTTCAGGGTCGGTAGAGGATCTCAAAATCCTTCCATATTTTTTCAGTGAGAAAGAAACTATGCGAGCCAGCTTGTCCTTTCAAGCCCTCCTTCTAGCGCCAATTTTTGTTGATGGTGAAGATGACACAAACAACGTTAAAACATAATATTTCTACTCTATTTCTCCTGAAAAAGAAAGACAACATATAGTAGCCTAACTCACAAGGTCCTGGTAGCTGGTTTTCAACTGTCTGGTGTCACTCAATCAGTTCATGCAACTGTAATATTCAAGGGGCCTGTGTTGGTAACAAAAGATTCAAGCAATGACTCATTTTACCGACTGCTTTAGTAAATCAATGGGATTTCAAATAAAAGAAAAAGATAGGACAAAGGGGTAAACCAGTAAGTATGAATCAAATTTATCTAGTATCTGGACATATACCTTCAATAATGAATGTTTCCTAACAGATCATAAAACCAAAGCATGACACAATCTACAGCATAAACTATACCATTGCATGCATCTAAGGTGCTTAATTCAATATCACTTTTCCCTTATCACAATTATCTCCCAAATTTCAAAACATACATCCATTCATCACTAAGGTCATAGATCAACAGACTTTAATAACGTTAACTCAATGATAATCTAATAAGATAATCCTTAAATCTGATTCCTTCGAATGACTTTCATCATTCAAGAAACTCTTATGTTCAGCACAATCACTGCATACAGATAGATTATAACTTATCAGCCTTATCAAACAAACAATTTAATTCTAAATACCATATTTTGAGAAAACCTGTAATTCTATTAACTGTAAAATATCAAGTACAATGTATCTTTGTAAAATCACTATAAAATTCTATCTCCTAGCATTAGGTAAGCCAATCCTATTCTCAATTACCCGACCTTTACAATATGATACCCATCAGGTATTTATAGATTATACAAAAAGTTTGAACTTCACTTCTATTTTAGGCTATCCACCTTTTTAGGAACAACTTTTTTCTTGAAAACTCAGATTGATTTGATCTTGAGTTCTTACATTACACTTTCAGTTTAACTAAGGAATAGAAGATAGAAGAGAAAAGAAATCATGTGCCCCCAAGACTGTCAGTGCTGCATGCATACAACATGCAAGGAAGAGAAAAATCATGCATGCAAGGATTCATGCATGTGAAGTTGGATCTGCCATGAACTCATCGTAGCTGGTGAAGACTTGTTGTAATGTATCTATTTATGGCCCATCAACCCAGCTATCTTCAAATTTGATTCGATCCAATTCTGCTGCAGCAAACTCCCTCATACCTTTTACCTTTTTCAATTCTCTTCCAGTAGCTTTTATTTCTGCTTTGATATCCATTAACCGATACAACATTAAATCTCCATCATCGTCTCCTTTCTGCATCAATCCTCTGAATCTTTCATCCCATTTCTCTTTTACTTGACCCAATGACATGCCTTCTTTTGTAAATGCATTTACATCTATAATAATAGCAATAACTGCTTCTAGCTCTTCCAACTGCTCAGTCAAATTATTAACAACCTCTTGGATCTCATCCTTATGTTTACACAAGAAGTCAGTTCTAAAATGGAGTATACAAGAAGTTTTCTCCACAAAATCCTTATTGTCCTCCTCAAGTATTGATTGTTCCAGAAGAGTAGCCAAAGGCAATACACTAACTCTTTCTAACTTCCCACTGTATTCTTTATACTCTTCTCCTTGTTTCTCCAATGCCTCAATGTATTGATACATTTCTTTAACTAACCCTTCTGTGTCTTTATAGGCTTCAAAACATTCCACCAAAACTTCACCTACCTCTCGGTTTAACTTGTCTACGCATCAGTCTACCATCTCCGCTTTGCCTTTCACCTATACCAAATCATCTACCTCCTTTTTGCTTAACAAAATAGGAGTCTCAATGGTTGCTACCTGTTGTGATTTTGAAAAGGAGACACTCTTCAATAATGAAATTAGTTGATCCAATTGAGCTTTAAGCTCATCCTTCTTTTGCTTATCCTTGATCATTCTTGACTTGGTTGTTGAAGCCACCACATCAATCAAGTTCATTTGTTGATTCCTAGTGGGCCTTCCCAAGTTCACAGTACTCAATTGATAATCTGTTAGCTGCATGTCCCCTACCTCCTTTTCTGTCATTGGCATGGCACATTCAACAATAATTTCTCCTTTGTCTGTGAGTCGGGTATAATGTAGAATTTTAGCCTTCTTTTTAGGCCTCTCCTACTCAATTCCTTTCATCATGTCCTCCCAATTGAGAGGTTGTGAAGGTATTACTGCCCTCTTCTGCAGGTCCAGTTTTAGCCATGTAGGAGCACTTGGAGCAGTAGTCATCATAGAGGAAGAGGGAGCAATAACTGTAGAAGGTGGCTGCATATTTACCTGGGATTGAGAGTCAACCCTTGCTTTCTCTTGTTGTTCTTGTAGTATATGCATTTGCACAAGCTTTTGCAGCCTCTTCTCTATCCTTCTGTTCTTGCCTTTTCTTATATTCCTCTTCTTTCCTCAACCTCTCTTCCTCCAACTGATTTCTCTCTACTCTGTCCTTTTCCAACCTTTCCTTTTCTAATTCTTCCTTCTCTATTCTTTCTCTTTCTAGAGCTTCCCTTTCTCTTTTTCTAAGGCCTCTAGTCTTTCCCTTTCTAACCTTTCTGCCTCCAAACTCTTAAGTTTTTCAGCTTTTGCTTCTTCTTCCTATTGTTTCTTAATCAACTCTTCGGCCTCCTTTTCCTTCCTTATCTTTTCTGCCCCTTCCTCTTTTTGTTGAGCTTCCTCTGCAAGTTTTAGTTTGGCAACCAAGATCTCTTTCTCCCTCCGATTTCTTGCCTTCTCCTCGTCAAGGTCATGGATCTTCTATATTAATTCTAACTTGTCATTCTCTGCTTTAACTTTAAGCTCATATTCTTGTTGCCTTCTTTGCTTCTCTACTTCATCAGCTACTGCCTTAATTTCAACTTGTTTTGCCTTTAATTGTTGCTGGTGAAGTAGAGCATCAACTTGTACCTTAGCATCGATTTCTTTTTGTTTCTCCACTGCAGCCCTTGCATCAGACTTCCTTTTTTCCTCTTCAAACATCTTCCATTGCTCCTCTTGTGTCAAAATCTGCTCAATATCCTAATCTAGAGGCATGTTTTCCTGCAAATCCTTTTCTGACAGAGTTTCATCTAAATCTATCTCAACTTCCAGAATTTCCTCCTCCACTTCTTTTCCCTTGGCAGCTTCAGCCATGGTATGAAGAGCTCCTTCTTGAATCTCTTTACTCTTCTTTCTTGTAAGTGGGGCTTGGGCGGATGATTCACCTAATGTAGGTGTTGAAACAACAGATCCTACTAGAACATCTCCTTCTTGTGTTTCCTCTCCATCATCTACCGCCTCAAGTTCTATCTCATCAACATCTAGGGGAAAGAATTCTAATGGCTCTTTGGGAGGTGTCTTTCTTTTGATCCTCCTGTATCTCTTACCCTTTTTAGGGGCTGGTTCTTGAGGAGTCTGGGTTCTTAGCACTAACCATTGCACACTTCTATCCAACACTGTCCTTCCAATCTTCTTAATATCAATTGTTTCTTCAGCATCCCAATCAATTGGATCCAGGCTTTTGGTGCCAATGTTCAACTCTTCATAGGATGGATCCAACACCATTCCATCATCCACCAAGGTGTTAGGAATGTTTTCTTTAACACCAAGCTCTGACATGAGTGAGACCGACAATCTTTCATAATTCTTCTTTCTTAAGTCATACTCATCTTGCCGGTCACTCCAGAAGTCTTCTAACAGATTGAAATGTTTAGTAAACACTGAAGCCAACAAGGCATGCATCTTACCTTTTGGATCAAAATACTTACGAGTTGTGTATAATCCTAACTTCAATTGTATCAGCTCATTACAAACCACCTTTGCTCCTACCAAGTGTTGACAGTTATATTCTCCCAACTTCATAGGGAACTTATGACATCCAGTTTTATGTTTGATCCCTAACCGAGCATTAACTCCAAGAGCTTGATATACAAACTCCATTAACACTATCCTATTACTATAGCACCTTGGAAGCAAATGTGGGTGACCTTCAAAACCAACTAACTTGAAGTATGTAAACTTGGGGTATTGGATGTACCAACATCCCCATTCAACAATGAACGCCATGGCTTCTTGACTTAACCTGTATCCTACATCTCCATTTAATTGATTGATGACCACATATAAAAATGCATCATTGACTCTTCTGAAATGAGTCTCAGCAACCTGAAGAGATAATTGGTCATAGTGCTCCCATACCTTATTTTGTCCATCCAAGGCTCCCATTATGCCCACTCTGTTCAAACCTGGGAAAACACCCAACCTTGTTGCGGCATATACAATGTAAGAAGTCATAAAGAAACACTTGGTTTCTCTGATCCTGGTTAATTGATCATGTATGGCATCAGAGACAATCATTGACCAATCAAACTGTTGTTCTCCTTTCAAGATGGTCTAAATAAAAGGAAACATCCACTCCTTGAAGTAAAATGCATCCCTCTTCCCAAACACCCTAGACAACATCACAATCAACCTTGATACCTCTTCATAGAAATCTGCCCTCTTTGGCTGGTCTGCAAGCTTGGTTAGAGATTTCTTTTCTGTCTTCAACCACTTCTTGTTCAAGTGAGATTTATTCGATCCCTTATACCTACTATATTGCTCCAAGGCCTTTGCCTCATTCAATTGCACCAAGTTCTTTGGATCTGGAGCATCAAATATACTTTGAAATGCTTGAGGAGTGAGATTAATAATCACATTGTCTTGTGAATCCATGCATAGTCTTGTAGCAGGATTGTAGGTGTTAGCTACTATTAAGATCAACTTCGAACAATGGACAAATATAGGAAATAAAGTGATATGAGCTAACCCAAAGCTGACAATTCTTTTTGTAGTCACTGTAATATCCTTGTCAAACGCTTTTGAATACCACTCCTCAAAATTGTATTGACATAAATTAGTATCAGTGATATCTGACCAATCTGATTCCACCTTGCTCACCTTCACAACTGGACTCCTGTGATTATACCTTAAGGTATAAGACAGTTGTTCTGGCTTTAACTTCTTTGGTTTTGATACTACCTTTGATGTTTTCACAGGCTGGTTTCTCCGAGCAGCTTCCACTGATGTTCCTGACATCTTTCAACTTTCCTGCAAGCAAAAACCTCTAATTAGATCTTTAAATATCAACACCAAAACATGCTCTAAAAACCATACCTTTCATATATGCACCGGAGGCGGAACCAGGTAGAAACACAACCTAAAACAGTCTCTTTTTACAACACCGCCGGACTCGGAGCCAAAACTGATATAGAAATTTCACTAATGATGAACGGGCTCGGAGTCGGAATCGAGGAGGTTATCGGAACCGGGATCGGAATAAAAAACGGATTTGGTTTTCTTTAGATTTTCATTTTTCATATTCTATTTCCATTCCACCTCCGCTTCTGACTTGGTCATCTTTATTTTGAAAGAAGACTTTCTTATTATAAGCGGAGCCAAATACGGGATGGAAATAAAATCAATACCTTTTACAAAACAGAATTCGCCAATTCAAGATTGATTCTGATCCCATCTCCTCCTAGGTTGACCATGATGTCATCAAAGATTTTATCGATCTAACCTATAACTCCATGACTAAAACCAAGGTCGTATTAGATGAAAAGAGGCTTTAAAACACTATACTCATATGACCATGGGGAACGACTGAATCCTAGGGTATCATATTTTAATCATTTAAAAGTGATCACAAAGACCAACGAAATCCTAATCTAATAAACATGATAAAAACTAGGGCACGGATTTTGAACCTTGCCATTTACCAGAATGCAAAACGCAACAAAACCCTAACTAAAAACGATGAATCAGTTTACCCTAACTCACTATAAATCTCTAATCTACCTCATTGTAAACTTCTAATCTGCCTTACTGTAAACTTCTAATCTACCTAATCACCATTTAAAACCTAAATTTAATCTAACTCACTGCAAATCCAAAATGGCACGATGCAATCACGACTAAAACGTGAAAGCGACTGTGCCCTAAAATAGAAAGAACTAAAACAAAAAGCAAACAGAAACGAGGAAATAACCCGACAAACAAAATAAAACAAGACCCTACTCAAACAAGCATGCCAAGAAACATGAAATTGTTTGAAAACAACATGATTCAAAACACGGGCAAACATATATACAAAACACTCAACAGTAAATAAAACGAAGAACCACAATAAGAAAACCTACCTCGAATACACAAGAACCCAGCTAACCTTCTGAACCGATTTGCTCGCAACAATCTTCTCCTCCTTCAATCTTTTTGCTCAAATGAACTCTGCCGCTGCTCTTTCGTGCTCTTCAATCTCTTAATAATGATAATAATGACTCATTTAATCCTTAAATGAAGGTAAAAATGAAGATTTCTACCTACACAACCAGCTATCATTAATGCATTAACACGCAGTTAAGGTGGAGTCGAAACTGAAAGTGAACCAACACTTCACAACAGTGCGACTTCAGTCAAAAAGTAAACGATCTAGAAAAACGGCAGGGGCGGAACTAAAATGGAAACTAATTCGAAACTTTTAAGAAACTTCCAAACTTCATTCCAGTTTCGGGTCCGCCAACTAAACACAAAACAAAACCAAACACAAAAAGTAAAACAAAAGACCAACATAATAAAACTAAACAAAAAGACAAAGACCAAAACCAAAAGTCAAAATAGCGGAGGCGAGAGCGGAATCGATTATGATTTTGTAATTTTCGGTAAAGACTAACTTAACACCCACTCCGGCTCCGGGTCCACTAAAGACAAAACAAAAGACATAAACAAAAGACTGTCGGGATGGAAACCAAAACAAGTTTCAAAAGAACATTCAAAACCCGATTCAGTTCCGGTTCCGATTCCTACAGAGAAACCAAAGAAAAACAAAGTATTGGCAAAACAAGACTCCAAACTTTGTTTCAAAAACAACTAAGTACAAAAATAACAAAGGGGGACCCATTTTGACCAAGGCAAAAGAAGGTGCCTCTAACATAACTTCGTCAGACTTGATCAAGCTTTCCAACGCAATCATCAACAGGTCTGTCGGAGCTGGCAATCATCAAATATCAAAGGCTGAAAAGAGGAGAAAAGTGAGTGGAACGACAAATGTCAGAAGCAACAGTGAAAAACTCAGAATAAAAACTATATTTGGAGGATATGGGCGCCCCTGAAGGAGAAGGATGCCTAGGGTTTAGAGCCTTTAAATGTCAGTTTCCAGAGATAAAGTATCCAGGAGACCCCTTCCAGAATCTTCTTAGCTATCCAGTGAACCTGACAGCGAACCAATTTGATCAGTACAATGTCTGAAATCATGAATTCATCTAAAGGTCAGAAGACAAGCAAAATTTGAAGATCATAAAAAAGGCTAACACTGGAGAAAGTGGGCGCCCCTAGTGGAGATAGGCACCTAACAATTTGAATGGTCAAACGAAGTTTTTGTCAGAAGATGTCTCCAAAACAATGTCGTCAGATTCGATCAGGCTATTGTTTTCAATTTTTCAGCGAGCTGGTTTATATTTGTTCTATCTTCTGGAGAATTTTTGAAGGATTTTCTCAAGGTTTCAGTAGTTGCTTTTTATTTTGCATGTCAGAGAAAACTTCAAAATTTTCAATTTCTAATGCTTTTTCAGTCAAAAGCCAGGGTTTTCAACATTTAATCAACTGGCTTCATTTAGAATATGCTCATGAATAATACCTAGATGCCAACTTTTTTTGAAATTTTCGAAGAAAATTAGGGTTTGTTGCTTTTTCGGTCTTCACTCTAAATTTTCAAAAACGGACGATCTGGGTTGGCTTGTAACAGAATTCTTATCAAAACCCATATCTCAGAAAATTTTCCAAAAATGCATCCGTTTGACGAAGAAAAATCAGCAAACTAAACTTAGAAAGTTTGCCAAAACTTGTCGGAACCTAGGCGTGTTCACAGTCAATCTTCGAGTTTTGCATAATGAAGTACATCCCTACAGAGTTTAAGACCAAATCAACACTATACCATGATTTTATAGAAACAGACAAGACTGACTTACACCATATCAAGCCAGTATTCAATCTGCGTGCTTTGGAAGATGCAGGCAATGTCACCATCAGGCATCTTGGCCATTCAGGTCTTCTCACAGCAGCATCCATACATTTTTCAGTACAAAGCTTGGAATTCATAATTGCTTGTATCAAGCATTATAATCCTACCACAAGGGAAATCCAATTAGTAGATGGAAGAATCATATGTAGCTTAAAGCTAGACATGATCGAGAAGTGCTTCTTAATTCCACCATGGCCTGGAAGTGTTACCATCAACATAGGAGAATGTGAAAGGATATGGCAAGAGCACCAATAAAAGTATAGCAAGAAGATCGCACACAGGTGGCTGAAAGAAAAATACAGTACATTGCCAAAGAACATCAGGAGAGGAGAGTTCAAGGATGAATTTGCCATAATAATCACCTTACTCAACCGAATTATTGGTCAAGCGGATGCAACGAAGTTTCAGCCTTGGATGTTCTATGTGATAGTTCACATCATGAAAAAGACAGAGTTCTATGACTGGCCTACATTAATCAGTGATTGCCTTCATCATCAAATAACTTAATATTTCAATAGACATGCATTCCATATGATCTCCTACCTAGTCTACTCGGTTGCCTTTCAAGGAAAATTCAGAGGGTTAAACACGGAGGGTTCTTTAAATGTACAACATGTTTATAAATACTACACTCAGTTGGAGTTCACTGTGGCATCACATCACTACAAAAGAGTGAATGAAGCATTCCTAATATATACAGTGCGTGACCTGGACAATGAGCTACATGTACGCATTTCATCTATTGTCAGGGAAACAATGTCAGAATGGGAAGATTGGTTTATTCAGTTTGCTACTTTCACTTACCTAAGGGTTTATGGTTATTCAGGTGCTCCTCTTATGTTACCAAGGTATCCATCAGATGAAGTTGTGTGTATGGATTTTCTAAGGCAAGTATCAGATGTTCACACTGGCTTGCGAAACAAAAAGAAACCAGCCTTCAGCTTCCCTTTTGAAATGAGAATATACAGGTGTAGATCATCCGTAGATGCTAAAATAATGGGTAATGAGTTAGATAAACTTGGTCTCAAGCCTTTCAGCGAGAGACGATCTTATGATCCCCATGGTGTCTATGCATCTCGACTTGGTCAAAACTATGCTCATGTGTCTGCACTTCAGGATTTTTGGGCTAATTGCAGAGATGAGTTCGAGGTGTGAAGGCGAAGCAATAGTAGACTCACCCTTCATCAAATGAAAGATTGTTTATCCGAAGACATTGAAGGGTTATCTGATGATGATGGGGATGTAATTCTCCCAAAATATATTAGAAATAAAATTCAGCAACAACCCTTTCCACAGGTCAATTGGGCCAATAAAGAATGCCTCATAGTGGAAAAAAGGACTCGTCGAGTTGTTGATTATAGCAAGAGATTCTTGACACTCAAAAGAATGAAGTCAATTCTAGCAGTAGAGCCGCCAATGGTTCATCCATTGCTTCCCTCTTCTCCAAGAGCTCAGCCGAAAAAGAAAGGAAAAGTTCAGTCTCAAGAGGTTGCTAAGGGTTCTAGATCAACAAAGAGTGCGAAGAAGAGGTTGGACTACACAGGTATTGTTATCCAGGAGTAGCCTACAGCTGAAATAGAAGCCCCTCCACATGAGCCCATACCTCAAGAGGAAACAAAAGATGTTCCTTTGATACAAGACCCTTTGCTATCTCCAAGGTCTTCACCAATTCACATCGATTTGGAAGACGAGGAGATAGAGGCCGATGTTGCATGTTAGTAGAGATACCACATCTTGGCTTGAGAGCTCCTTGGGAAGGACAAGAAGAAGGCCTTCTTATCAGGTAAATGTTGATGATCTCAATGTATATCAGGAAGCACCCAAGAAGAAGGCACAAAAATCAATCCACTTTAATTGAAATCTTGATGGTGAAATGGTCATGGAGACAGCTACGCCTCTTGAAGATAGAATCAAGGATGAGGTGGATGTTGATGATTTTATAATGGTCAAAGAAAATCTTGGTAAAAGTACCTGACATGCTGACATGATTTTGTTCAAGATGGTAATTGAAAATATTCAAGAAAGAGTGCAAAAAGGTGGAGAAGACAAGGCAGCCCTCAAGGCTGAAAATCGTCAACTCTAGTTGTGTATATCTAATCTCATTCATGGCACCTCACAAACAATGCAGTTGTTGCCCCAAGTTTTAGAGACACCATCTAATCAGCAGTAGTTGAGGCAGTTGGTTATTTGCGGAAAACAAACTCAAGAATGGATTGAAGAGTTCATTATCAGAGGAAAAGATATTCTAGCACAGGTCTTTCAGCTGAGATACAAGGCTCATGACTTACGTCAAGGTATCCAGGATTTTGAGCAGTTGATAACCAAGTTCAAGCCTATGCATGAAATCATAATTGCAGATTTGGATATGGCTTACGGCTCTACAATGGCAAGAGAACACAAAAGACAGATCTTGGAGTGGAAAGAAGGTCACCTTTTCAAGGTTAATACATATGTGAGAATATCTGAGGAGTTTGTTGTGTATAGGTTAAGAGTTATTGATACTCTTAAGTTCATCAGAGAAATTGTTATAGCAATTCCTTGTCAATATTGCCTTGAAGATGGTTCATACATTGGGCTTGACGTAGTCCAAGCAGATTTTCAGAGTATCATGTGTGGCAATGATGGCAGTGTTGGAAGAATTAAGGTGATTTCCATGATGTCAGCAAAGTTCGAGAAAGCAGCCAATGAGGGTCAAGATTTCCTAAGATCTATTGCAAATGGTGAGGAAATCTTGGAAAAGCGACATTTTGTTATTAATAGTATTGGCACTCCCACCAAGGATGAAGTTGCCCGATTTTTAGCGGATGTGATCGAGATTTAAATCAGCTTTCTTTCTATTCTTGTCATGATTCTTATCCATTCTTTGAGGATAGAAAGAAAATGATTGTAATGAGTTGGCATTTTCAATTTTTAGATGCTTTCTAGGTTTTAGATGTTTTATCTTTTCTAGGATTAGAAATAAAGCTTGCATGTTGGCAAGTAGTAGTTGTAAAAGCAAGGAGATTTTAGGGTTCCCTACTCCTCTACTTGTGTATAAATAAGAGCAATGTTTGCTCATTTTAGTTTAACCGTGCTTGTGATAACATAATTGCTTAACCTATGCCTTCATGTTTGTTATCAATTAGTGTCAGTTCACTTTGTGTTAAGGGCAAGTTTGCATGCCTCTTTTAGCTACAAGTTCTTGTTCAGTACATGTGTCTTCTATCAAGTGATGATTTGGTTTGATCACATGTTGCGTGTATTTTGCCACAACTTGTTGTCCCGAAATTGTAACTGTGTTAGAAGTTTGAGTAAATAAAGTCCTGAGCGTGCTTTGCTGCCCCGATATAAAAATCTCAGATTTTTGTTTATTATGTTGTGCATAGAAGTGTGAGGAAATAAAGTCTTGAGTGTGCTTTGCTTCCTTGATATAAAGTCTCATATTTTCGTAATGCTTTTATGATCTCTTTTTTAGCTTGCATTGAAATTCAGTAGATGTATGTTGAAGAAAGTTTATTTAAGTATCTTTGTTGAAATATCAATCTCGTTCATTTCTAACTCTCTTGCTCTGCGTTTTGCTTGAGAGGCTAAAAACGTCAATAGCATAAGTTAAGTTGTAGTTGTTAAGTTTCATTTAAGAGAAAACCTCAACTGCAACATCTAGAGTTCTATAACCTTGTGTTCTCGTAGCTGAACCAAAAAGATAGGCAAAATTAGTTTAGTTTACTTTCTTTATGCAACTCAACAAAAGAGGGAGCTTCCCCTCCTAATTCAAAGAGCAGTTTACTGCACATAACTATTTGCTTCCAAAACGCATTCCAGATGTGCGATTTGAAACGCCAACAGTAATGAGGTCATCAAAACCATCAATGGGTTTACATTTTAGATCTAAGTCAAATTCTTATTCACTTCCTTTGCAATAGCTTGGTTGTCCTCCCTTTTTTGTCATGCAAAATCATTGATTGCAGTCTACCACAATGGTTGAAAATTTTAGTTCATCCTCTTTATTCATTTCCTTCATTTGTTGAATCAATTAATAACTTCTCTAAATTTTCCAATTTTCAATTCACATAAATTATGACTCCACGATAATGATAGCTATGTTATGAATGCAAATGTGGATGAGAACATGAAATGACAAGGAAATGGCTCTTCCTAATGCAATGGAAATTAATTTTAGTGAATGCACATCACAATATACAAAGAATTAACACCATCACAAGCAATATCTTCAATGATTACAATTTACATTTCTCATGCCCACATTTATAAAACATGATTTTTTTAGTTATATATAAATTTCAACCTTGAGACCACTTGATATTAGGGTCATAAGTCTTTGAGGTGTTATGTATTTGTTTGAATACATTCATACAACTTACTATATATGAACATTGTAAGATTTAATTAATTTTAAGCACATTTCAAAGTATTAGATAATAAATTCAAAAAAAAAACTTTGTAAGGTATACCTTCTCGATTATCTTTATATTAAAAATACCAATTTACTTTCTTAGTAGGGTAATTGTTATAGTTTAAGCCTACCCAAAGTAATGATTTAATTCTCTTTTGCATATTTAACTGGGAGAGAGTTATATTTCTCCTAAAAATAATTAAATCTCTAATATTAAGAAAAATGATTTCTTAATGCAAATTATATTTTCCAAGGTTTATACCTTTATATGGTACACCCATAAAAAAAGAAAATTGATTTCTTAATGCAAATTATATTTTCCAAGGTTTGTACCTTTATATGGTACACCCATAAAAAAGAATTTAGTGTAGGAGTGTGGGTGGTTACCATGTAATATTTACATATACTTCCTAAAGCATGTTGTATGACGTTAATAATAGATATGCATATGTCAAGCAACGTAGAAGTAAGATACATTTTACTCCTATGATCTCTTACTCATAATAATTTTTTTCACAGGCTTAATTTCTATTGTGTATTCCCAATTGTTTTATTTATTCTAGTCTTTGATCCTTTCTTCCCCTTTATTTATTTATTTATTTATATAATAATAATAATAATATTCAATGACAATTTTTATTCTATATAATTTAATTAATTAACTAATTGATTTTTTTCTGTATTATATTTTGCCATAAGAGGGGATGGGGGAGTGCATAGAATACACACAACTAGGGGAAACGTACCAGTAGCCGTCAGGGCTAACTTCGCGCATTTGTGCAAAGTGCAAAATAGGTCCAATTTCAAATTATTTTTTTTGGGCTTCTTCATAAGCGAGTTAGGACCTTAAAAAGAAAATTTTGGCTTCTGGGTATTTAAAACGCATCTTGTAGAACCCGTAAAGCAAAAAGTGTTCAAAAAGGGTGTTTTAAAACCTTCGCCCCATACATCTTTACCACTTCACCAGTACCCGTTCATTAGAAAAACAATAAAAACTCACAAATATTTAAAGTGTTTTCAATAGTTAAAAAGGTGTTTTCAATAGTTTTCAATGTGGGATTAATTTTTTTTGTCAACTACACATTCAGTAGTGAACATATATTGGTGTAATTTGTAAATTTTTATTGGCATAAATAAAACAATGTAATGACTAAAATGTAAACGGTTATTGGGGGGTCAGGTGAACATGGAGTGAACAGGGATTGGATCGTGGGCGGCAATTGGGGGTTTTCCCCTACATACACAACAGGCTACATAAATTATATGTACCCCAAATCTATTTAATTTGATTTATTTCACACTATCTTACTAATTACTTCTCATAATATTAAATCCATAAACAAAACCATTTTAGATCAATTATAATCATGTAATTATATTCCCATAAAAATCAAACTAGCTATGCTTACCTATTCTTACTTTATTTTCGTGATTATAATATTCAAGCATACACTAGAGTCTTCCCCCGCCTTTTTTTTCCACCTTTCTTATGATATGGTCGCCGCCCCATCTCATAAAATGAAAATAATTTGATGGAAATAGCTTGACTTTGACAATGACAAGTGCAATAGTTGGAAAAACCATCCACACAACAAACATATCAACCATAACTCAAATGAGAATACATTGGAAACTGGAATGTTTTCAGTAGATTCATAGGCAATGCACAATACCTCTAATGATCACAGGCTTCATAATTCCATGGAAATAGCTCTTCAATAATGACAGTTTCAACAGCATGGAAAAACTATTCATACATAATCAACATGATCAAACATAACACAGAAATGAGAAAATATTGGGAACTGGAATGTTCTCAGCAGATTCACAGGCAATACACAGTATCTCCAATGACCGCAGGCTTCATAATTCCGTAGATGTAGGTTGACTTTGATAATGACAAGTGCAATAGTTGGGTAAAACCATTCATATGTAACCAACATGATCAACCATAATTCAGAAATGAGAAAAGTACCTATGTACATTTCTTGGACTTGATCAGTCATGTTTATCTTATTCACCACGTCTAATAGACAAGTACAATAAAATTGCGAATAGTCTACCTTCAAAGATTTCTCATGAAGGTCGTTTACAAATGTGTAGGGATCAAATAAATTTTGGTAAAAATTTACAATAGGAACATTATACCCATTGATCGGGTGTAAACTATGAAATGATATTGATATCTATATCTTTAGTATGTGCATCATCCTTACAAGCTAGATTTGAGTTTTCCATGTAACCTCGCGCTAAATTTAGCAGCAGATCGATTTCCTTTTTACACTGAAAATCATTGAGTTGTGTGAGAAAAATTGAAATTGAAATTGAAATTTCCAAATAGAGCAAAACTTAAATACAGAAATAACACACCTCATTGACAGCACCAGCCTTAATCTTAGATTGCATCACACACCATTTCTTGAAGTGTGCACCTGCAAAGGGCATTACCTCTTTTACTGCTGGGTTTAGAAGTATCTTCTAATAAAGTCAAGGCTCACTAACATAGAAGAGAAATCCTGCACATTTGATTGGATAAATAATACATACCAACTGCAATATCTATTTTACAAGATGACTTAGATATAGTCTCTACCGTCCATCTGGCATGAACCTTCGTGAAAAAATTCTTAACATTAGAAAACAAGCTAGACCAAAAATGATTTTTTATCAAACCAATAAATCAAAATAATGATTAGGATAGCAAAAACAATTAAATAAAGCAGAGAAAATAAAATTGGCATGTCATTTGTAAGTATAATTTACACCTCAAAATATGAGCCAAAAGGTACATCATGTGCCTGTTGTACTGTCTCAAATACCTGAATAAGAAAGAAGAAAGTACTGTAGTATCAATCTAATCAAGTACTTCTAGATTTTTAAATGTTTAATAATAATCATAAAATAATCCCTTCCTCACCAAAACGCTTTGATTAGCAGAGAAAGCTGCATGTTGCCATTCTGTCATTGCAGAGTCTGGAGGGCACATAGGATTGTTACACATTGATCTAAAGGATAATTCTCTAAGTAGGCCACCATACCGATCAGCAGCATGCCATTTCTCCAACTGTCAAATAAAGAAGATCAGTTGTAAAAATTGATTTGGGGATCATCTGTGTTTAAATAATAACAGTTCTTTTTCAACTTTTGCTGGGGCAAGAAATGTTCACAAGTTTTCAGATATACACAACACAGAGTCTAGGGATCATCTGTGTTTAAATAATAACAGTTCTTTTTCAACTTTTGCTGGGGCAAGAAATGTTCACAAGTTTTCAGATATACACAACACAGAGTCTACTTATGAACGTCAACTACAAACTTAATGGAACCAAAACAATCCACTAACCACCAACTAACCTTAAAATTACGACCACCACACCCCCAAAACTATAGTGAATCAGAAAATACTACAATGGGAAGCTTGAATTTTATCACTATATGCAAACTAAACATAAGTGGTCATCATATCCAATGAATGAACATGGAGGCAAAACTTAGAATGTGTCTTAAAATGTGCAATAGCATGAGGATTTGTTAAAAGATCAGCACTTGCTCTCCAAAATCAGCGAGTCCCAAGGCAAGTAGAGCAAAACAAGTCCCAAAGACTTGGGCCCAGGTTCTAGCAAGTCTTGTCAGGCTCGCCAAATCTTGTTGGTGTTTTAATTTGTCCATTTCAAGACAACTCAAACTGGAATAGTGTGTAAGGAAATCCTCTCTTCAAATTTGTTCAGGAAGCTCCCTAATTTAATCGACTACCAAAATCTAAATAATAAACAAGCTTGCTACTTATGCACAATGTACAGTTTTATTATTTGGGTTTTTGTATGAGAACAAAATATTGAAAAAGAAAACTAGAACTTTTTATCTCAAAGATTGGAGCACAAGAATTGCAAAATTCTTCTCACCATGAGGTTTTTTCATTTATGCAGTTAAACATGAGATGAATTAAACACATGCTTTCCTCTGATTAAAACAAAGATTAACGGATTCACATCAACAATTGGATAGATTTGAATGAAGAAAACAACATTAATAAATAATAATAGAAATGAACAAAGCATGAGTTTGAAAAGGTGCAATAACTTAAAAGCATATAAAGCTACTTCAAAGTAGAACACAAATGTTACACAAAGTTAAACATCGACGTTCTTTATTACTAACTTGCTAGCTTCTCACAACTACAACACAAAGATCTAGCTTCTTAGCTTGAATAAAAATTTCTGCAGCATACACTCATTGTATATTGTGTGTTCAAGACACAATTATAGCCTCACAAAGATAGCTTTTAGGACTCAAATAACAACAAAATAATATATTTTAAAGATTTTCTTTAAAGCATAGTTGTCAGGAGACGTGTCTCCTGCCCCCTGAGACACATCTCGAAGGCTGGGACACGTCTCCAGAAACGCCTCCAAGCCGCTGAGACGTGGGCGGAGGTTTCTTGAAGTCTCACACCATCTCCAGATGGAAAAAAATGACGTCTCCCGTGCAATTTGAAAATAAATATTAAAAAACATTAAAACTTAAAGTTTTTTAGCGCCAAAGTCCAAACGCAAGCAAAAGTGACGACAAAGTCAAAGACTCAAAACCTATTCGCCATTCCGCGTTTTCTCAGCCGTGTGACTTCTGTAGGAGGGCATGATTTTTTCTATAAATTATTAATTTATTAATTTGTATTTGTATTAAAAAAGATGGCGTCTCCTAGTACCTCTATCTCCTATTTTCAAAAAAAGCCATATCGGTACCGGTACCAGTCTCTCGAACCAATACCAATCTCCCGACAACCTTGCTTTAAAGCAATGCAAATTTTATCCTTTGAAAAGAGGCAATAAACACTTATAATAACATAATTGGGTATTTCCTAT
Organism: Sequoiadendron giganteum; assembly: GCA_007115665.2. Lineage (NCBI taxonomy): Eukaryota > Viridiplantae > Streptophyta > Pinopsida > Cupressales > Cupressaceae > Sequoiadendron > Sequoiadendron giganteum. Next base: position 601,969,019 of record CM021108.1, on the reverse strand, counting down.
TTTAAATGTATTTTCTCCTTACCACATTCTGACTAGGATAAAGTAGCACCTCCTTTTTTCTAATTTTCACTTTAATCCTTCACTTGAACATTTGGCAAATTGAAGTTGCTAATTTAAGTATGAAGGGAAAGTTTCACTTGGCAGTGGCATCAATACAGTGTGGCATCCTTTGTGTATTTTGAATTGACTTTGATTGGGCGTGATTTTGCAATGTGCTCACCATTCTAGGTGCAACTTTTACCTGGCACTACCCTCTCAAAAGCATGCCATAACTTATATCTTTTATCTCTTCACACTTGGCACTAATATATTATTTGTTCACCATTTTCTTAATGCTTTGTTGGAGTTCTTTTGTGGTAAAGCAACATGAAACATGCAATTTCTCCTTGGTCACTGTTGTACCCAAAATTAAATTTTTGATTCAATAAGGCATTTTGATTAAGACAGTCTAAATCTTGTAAAATTGTTTCCAAAAGTCAGTTTGAGGTCAACGAAGCATGGGCTTTTTGTGGGTTTACTGTCCAAAGGATACTGGCAAATTTTGAAAATTAGGGTTTCAAGCCCCCATTTTTAGGAAAAACCCTAAAAATAGGATCTTTCAAAAAATGACTAAAAATAATTTTGATTGGCTTATTTCACTTCACGATCACACTGGTCAAGTCAGAATCAAGAAAAAGTCAGTTTTTCTCTAGTGGGTCTACTTCACTTTTTTAGAAGAAAAGTTAGGACCATAGTTCATAGACTCTTGCAAACTCGCCACAAACTTGGCGGACTCGCGAGTCCGCGGGAGAGCCAAGTCGGCTCGCCACGAACTCGGGAGTCGAGTCCCAGGTCGAGACTCCCAAAACCAACCTAGGACTCTCCTGCGCGGCCGGGCGTCAACAACAAGTTAAAACCCATGGTTTTTTTAAATTTTTCTTTCATTTTTACATGCTAGCTTCCCAAATACAAGTCTGCAACTTGAAGTAAGGTTGAAAGAAACCAAGAGGACGAGCTAATGAGATCACAATAGAGCCAAGTAAGTGATTTAACCATTCTTTTTTTTTTTTCTCTTGAATTCAAAATCAGAAAAATCAAGAAAAATATGGGGAAATGCTGCTAATTTTTTTTCTATTTCCCTTAATAGCCTAATTCCTACTATTTCTAGCTTGGTTTTGCATTCTACTTTCTTGCAAATGTTTGAATCACATTTATTTGTTGATTTTTACCAAACCCTTGCTGATTTTTTTTTTCATGTTAAACTTGAAACAATAATGTCATCTTCAAGCCCAAAGGGAACAAAAAAAGACCCTACATGGAAGTATGGAATGCCAAGAAATAAAAAGGGTGAAGTGACATGTACCGAATGCAATAAATGGATGTCAGGAGGAATAAACAGATCAAAATGAATAGATGCCTCCCATGAAGTAAAAAATGCTGAGACTTTATGCAATTTATTAAATTGGGCAATCCAGGAGGTTGGAGCTGATAATGTTGTCCAAATTATCACGGACAACGGAGCTGCATATGTAGCTGTAGGTAGACTACTTATGGAGAGGTATCCCACAATTGCATGGTCTCCCTGTGTTGCACATTGCTTGGACTTGTTGCTAGAGGACATTGGGAAGATTTCATGGATCAAAAGTGTGGTTGAAGATGCAAAAAGTGTTAGTGACACGATTTGCTAGCTACTTCCTCACATTGCAAAACATTCTCGGTGCCATTGGTCATCTCAAACAAATGTTTGTGTCAAATGCTTGGAGGGAGTCCTCAAATTCCACTAGACCTAAAGGGGAGAGGATTGTTGCCATTGTTTTTGATGAGACATTCATCAAAAATGGAGAGTTGATCGAGGTAAGTAACAATACAAAAAAAAAAATTATACATGATAATCTATTTGCTGTTTTTCTTTGAGGGGTTAATTTTGTTATAATTTAACATTTGTTTTCATTTTTTTTAGGTGACAGAACCTTTGGTGAGGGTTCTTTGTATGGTGGATGGAGAGGGCATGCCAATGGGTTTCATCTATGAGGCCATGGATAGGGCCAAAGAGGCCATATCACGTTACTATGGCAGCAACAAAAGGAAATATGAAATCATTTGGCGCATCATTGATCGGAGATGGACAAACGAACTCCACCAGCCGATACATGCCTTTGCCTACTTCTTGAATCCGAAGCTCTACTTCTCAGACACATTTAAGGCGGATGAGGAGGTCATGGCAAGTCTTGTCACATGAATTGATAGGATGGTTCCAGATCGTGAGCTGAGAGATAATGTGCTTGATGAGTTGGAGGTGAGATTTGTTACATCTTAATTATGAATTTGCAATGTTGAGTCTTGACTATCTATGAATTTTCTATATTTGATTTACTTTTTCTTTTATCTATTCAAGGTCTACAAGGGTGTAGAGGGGAGACTCTTTTCCTCCCAACAAGCAATTGAAAGGAGAGGAAAACAACAACCAGGTAAAAAATGAAATTAGAAACTTGATTCTTACATATACATTTTTTACTTTATTCTTATTTCTTAATACTTATATTTTTTAAATGTGTTTTTGTAGATCTATGGTGGGAGAACTATGGTGCTAGCACGCCAAATCTTCAAAAGCTAGCCATTTGTGTCTTGTCGCAGCCATATAGTGCTTTTGGGTGTGAACTTAATTGGAGTTTATTTGAAAACATTCACACAAAGAAGAGAAACAGGTTGACCTAGCAGCACCTAAATGATTTAGTTTTTGTTCGGTACAACCTTCGCATTCGAACTAGAAAGGTGGAGGGTGTTTCACATGAGTCCATTGACTTGGACGACATTGATCCATATGGTGAATGCACTGTTGATGAACAAAATGATGACACTGATGTCTTCCTTACCCATAAGGATCTTGCTGAATTAGAGAGAGCAGCGGCAAAAGAAGAAGCAGCAGCAAGATTGGATGCCATGGAGGAGGACAAAGACACATTTGAAGATCAAGAAACCACTACTCAATCTCCTCATTTGGATACTATAGCACGGGCATCTTCTAGTTCTAGGCCTTCAAAATTGAGTACCATTGGGAGGGGAAATATGAAGATGTAGATTATATGTGGTTGTTAATGCTTTCCTCTTTTTGACATGATTATATGTAAACATTTATAAACTTATGATGTCATTATACATTGAAACTATGAGTATTTGTATGACTATGAATGATGAAGTTTCAATTATTGAGTGTTTAATAATCATATGGCATGTGTAATCTTTGAATTATGAGTGTTTGATAATCAAATTAGACTCTTATGTTCTCTAAATGCATTAATTTCTTCTTGTTTTCTTGTAAAACTACGGTTCATTTTTTTGCCGAGTCCTAGCCGAGTTGTTTCCCGAGTCCGTGTCAATTCCCGAGTCCGAGTCATATTTTTGGGCTGCCAAGTCCATCCCGACTTCGAGTTTTCCAACTATGGTTAGGACCTTCGAGGTCAACAGTGGTAGATGGCCAAATACCAGGTGTCAAAATCTATGCCTCAAAAACTTCAACGAAGATTCTATAGCAAAAGATGCTTCACGACAGAGGGGATTTTCAAAAGTTGAAAATGTTAGAAAATTTTCTAAGTCTGGAGCATAAAAAGCACCCCTGCTAGCCAAGGCTGCCCAAGGTTTCAAAGGCACAAATCAACTTTTCAGGGTTTGACACTTCCAAGAAGTCCTCTCCAAAATTATTCCAGCTTCGTGATAAACCTGCCAGCCTGTCCAAGAGATCTATCTAATGCCCGAATTCGAAGATCAAATGAAGAATAGAGAAAGACAAAGGGAAATGAAGTTAGTCAAAATTTGACTAACATTGATGGGGAAAAGCGTCCCTACTAGCAAGGGGTGCCCAAAATTTTGAGGCACCAAATGCAACTTTTTGAGCAATGATCAGGGTTCGCAACGAGTCCATCAGCAGATTAATTGGAGTTGCCAAACAGCTGGAATTAGGAGTCAAACATAAGGATTTAGTCATGGAAGTCAAAGTTAAATTGTGAGTTTGGAGCACAAAAGCGCCCTTGTTCGCCAGGGACGCCTAGGGTTTTGAGCCCTCAAATGCAATTGCTAGGGTTTGCTAAAATATTCATCCTGTTCGAAATTCTTCAGGTTTTCCATTGAATATCTCGGTCTGATCAGAAGAATTGTCAGTAGTCGGCAGCTGTAAATTGAACGAATAACAGAGCACGAAGGACAAAATTAGAAAGTTGTAAAAATGGTTAAGTCTGGCAATAAAAGTGCCCCTATTGGCCAGAGGCGCCCAAGATTTTTATATGCCAGATGCAGTTTTTAGGGTTTATGCCCTCTAAAAGATCATGTTCAGTTTCCATCCAGCTCCGCAATCAACCTATTAGCCAACTCAGGAGATTTGTCAAGTGTCGGGAAATGCAAACTGAAGGGAGGTGAAAATCAAGTTTGAGATGGTGAAAATCCTTGAAAATTTTCTAACTTTGATGGACAAAAGCACCCCTGCTCGCAAGGGGCCCCCGAGTTTTGATGATCCAGAAGTCAAAATTAGGGTTTGCAACCTCAAAAAAGTTCCTTTGTAATGTACCCTTCTCGCTAGCCACTCGGGATGTTGCTTTGCCTTTTTAATTCCCAAAGGCAAGTGTTGAAAACAAGGAATCATTTATTTAATTACTTAATTTCGCCTAAGTTTCAAATTAATCTTCTAAGGTGATGTTAAGTAATTAATTATATTACTTTTATAAGGTGACTAAGTCAAAAGTCAAAAACTGACTTGATGAAATATTTTTTAAAAAGGGAACTATATAAAAGTCACTTTATTTTTGGTGAATGAAGAAATACAAAAGGAATGAAGGAGAAATCATAACACTTTAATCAAATGCATATTTTCTTCTTGGCAAGAATGGCGAACTCCTTCAGTCGTGGGTTTTGGAAACCCTAGAATCTGTTTCGGTTGTGGGATGAATCAACCCTAGTAGATATTTGCTATGTTTTGGATTCATGTTGTGAAGATTGAAATTGGAGCCAATTTGGAGAGGAAACGAGTTAAGTTTTTTGTGCTTGTTGTTCACTGAATCTATACTTCTTCAGTGGGACGGATTTGGAGCTCATGATATACTCTTTGGAGGCGTTTGGATATTGAGAAACCCTAGACAAGCTTCTTATGTGCTGAATAAACCAATTTTGCGCACCATTTTGAAGTAGTTGAGTAGTTTGGTGAAGGATGTGTCTTCTTGAGAGAGCAACGACTTTTGTAATCTCTCCCAGCTGGGATATGGACACTAATAGGAGGTTTGGCAGGTCATATGAGGAGTTGGGACGAATTTCTTGAGGTTCTACAAGAGGAGTGTGGACTCCCTGAAGCTAAATGAATCTTTCTCCATGAGTTTCGACTGCATATAGGAAGCCTTTGAAGGCGTCTCATCTAGCTCCAAGCCTGGGATGACTTTATTCCAGGTCTGAGTATTATATTATAATTTCAAATCTGAGTTTAAGTGTTGTGCAATCAATCTGGGAATGTAGGTCGAGCTCGCTGCTATAGGGTGTCATTTGTAATTGCAAAAGCCAAAAAATAGTGCTATCTAGACTGTCATCAAAATCTGATATTTATCTCTATAAACAATCATTTCAATCTATAAGAGAGGGGGACCAACCACGTCAAGGCTCAGGGTCACAGAGAGCCAAGAGCGGAGGTCTGCCCTAACTTACCTCACTCTGAAGGGGTGTTTTGAAATAGGGGACGAGAATGATGAGGACTATAAGGTCCTTCAACCACTCTGCAAACCCGAGATTTAATTTGGGGCTAGGTGAGCTAGTTTTCGTGTTCAACACTGTATCTCAGGTAGCTGTCTGCCCAAGGACGAAAGCGCAGCGCGCTGGCGTCTCTCAGGTGTGTTGGCGTTCGTATGGCCAGAGGACCAAAAAGACAGTATGAACCGTCAGAAAACTAGCTGACGGCCTAGCTAACGACTTCTAGAGGAACAAAACAAAATTATGAAGTAAGAGAAATACAAATGGATATGGTAAACTAGATAAGAGCTAGAGTGACGAAGATAATCTCACCGAGACGCTAGTTTGCAAGCTAGCTCTAAGAGCACATCCATCTGCACATAGGAAAGAGGTGAAATGTGTTGGGGCTGTATAGGGGTCTGCCTCAGTCAGACCCCCGTTTTGGTGTTTCCACCTCGACGGACAGCCAGATAGCAACAAGAGGGAAATGTATGATAAAGAAATAAGGAAATAAATTACACGAGTAACACTACAAAACAGTAAATAGCTACTCAACCAAATTGTAGTGGAGAGGAGCGAAATGTTACCACCCCCACCAAGAGGTCACTAGCCAATGGAGGAGAAAGAAGGCTTGAACAATCACCACAGCCTCAACTGTGGTGAAGGAAGTTGTTGCAAAACTCCAAGCCCACGCTGTGATGACCTGCTTCACACTTGCTTTACAGAGTTGACGGAGTGTTGTTGCTGCAATGGAGTATCCAAGAGCTGCTTGAGAGTGAAGAGGAATGCTGGAAAATGTTTTAGAATTGCCAAAGAGATCAAGAATTGCTAAGAAGATGGATTGAATGAGCAAGATAGGCATTTCTAGACCAAAATGGGAGGGAAAGAGCCATTTTGGGGTCAGCTGGTCGACACAGAGGCGTTAGCTTCATGCCCAATGGAGAATGTAAGGTCCCTGTGGACACCAAAGGCAAGAATATGTTAGCGACGACAGTGCGCCGCATAGACGTTCGCACGCCGCGCTCGCGTCCCCAACAAATATTCCCCCATCAACACAAAAAACAGGCGCCAAGTGGAAAGAAGGCAACTTGTTGATGTGGAATTTTGCCTTCGGATTTGGTTTTCTAAGGTGAGGATGTATAAAAGGGGAATTTGCGTAAGGGGTGCAAATTCGCTCCTATACATTTTGCCCCCACTTTAGCAAGCACGAATACTGATGAGTGCTTCGATAAAGTAGATTGAAGAGTAGGTAGAGTTAGAGATGTATACCTGAATCATCGAGGAAGCAAACCGTGATCTGGTGAGCTCGAAACTGTAGGGCAGAACAAAGGACTCCATAGCCCCGTAGAACCATGAAGCTACACAAGGTACACCGAAGGCCCTCGGACCAACGATGGACAAATCCCGCAGTATGAAAGCGTTTTACAGACCCGCAAACCTGTAGGAGGGTAACCTTCAAGATCTCTCACATGAAGGAAACCCAAAAAGTAAGCGTCTCACAGGCCCGTAGACCTACAAGGAGGCAATCTCCAAGATCTCTCACATGAAAGAAGCCCCGTGAAGTAAGCGTCTTACAGGCCCGCAGACCTGCAAGAAGGTATCCCCCAAGATCTCTCACATGAAGGAAACCCAGATGAAAGCGCCTTACAGGCCCGCAGACCTGCAAGGAGGTGTCCCCCAAGATCTCTTGCATGGAGGAAACCCAAAGGAAAGAGTGCCTTATAGATCCGCAAACCTGCAAGGAGGCGTCCCCCAAGATCTCTCGCATGGAGGAAACCCATAGGAAAGGGACTCCGCTGAGTCGATTTTGGAAAGCAGCTTTACAGGCGCACCTACAAAGCGACATGTCTACCCGCAGATAAAGCATGTCAAGAACAAAGCGGCCACGCACGCCGTCAAGCGGACAGTCACGTAGACCATCAATATATTATGAAACTTTCAAGTGGATCCCTCAGGAACTCGACGTAAAGAGGGGGTCCACTCAAGGGACGCACTATTTGAAAATGCAAAAAAGACGTTCCTTCTCGAATTGATTCATCATCAAGGAATCCTTTCGAAAGATGTTCACTTCATCAAGGAATTCGAAAGGAAGAAAGTGCCCCCTCACAAGGGGAAGGTAAAAGTTGCTTCCACCTCGGAGGAAAGTTCTCAAGTTCTTTCTTTATGAACCCATGATGAAGGAAACACGTTTTGTAGGGGTTCCAAGTCGAGAATGCAATTTTTCAAGAAGGTTTGTGAAGATTCTCAAGAAAAGATTCATTGGCAATGAATACATTTTCCGAAAATCGAGTTGTTATAGAAAGGCGTTGTCGCGCATGGGAGGGACAACTCAAGCGAAGAAGAGAGAAGGAGAAAAAGAGCGAAAAAGAGAGAAAGCAAAATAACACATAAGAGACACAAGGGTGATCTGATATTTCGAGATCAGAGCTGCTCATAAATATATGTATATGAGTATAATCGTAGTATATAAATGAACTGTCATCATCCCCCTACTCTATCAAACTATGTAAAGAATGCACGAGAAGACAATATAAAAATAAAAAATTGGGTCAACATGGAAAAGGAGCCTAAATGCCCCCAATGCTTTGCATCGTCCCTAATTTGCCGAAAGTCAATCACAAACATGGAAGAATGATGATACAAATAGAAGAAGGTTTACGACACCAAAATCACTCCTGTATCCAGGCACCAACAAGGGTGACAAGGGTCATCCAGGAACACATAGCACGATCACAGGGGAACACATCACAACATACACACATCAATTCTAAAGATAAAGAAGGGACCTCCCCCTAACACTGATCAACCAAGAGGTCGTCCGCTTCCTACTCTAGGTCATCGTAGGGGGAAGGAGGACGAGCTTGTTGTGGCAAAATGTTAAGGGGAGGAGCTTCCAACCCTCCCGCAACAAGGGCTAAGGAGGAAGCCCCTGCAAGGTCTTCTCTGCTAAGCTCTTGCGGAGCTAGGGTCAGCGACTTCGCGAAAATTTCTGACAAGGCCGGAACTTCATCCAGAGAGTTAAACATGCACCTTACTGGAGTGCCATGTCGTACCTCAATGGATGGAGAGGGTTGTGCCCGAGATTCACTACTTGGCTTGCCAAGTGATTCGAGAGCAGTGACGAACTCAAGGGAAGCCGAGACTGGTTTCGTTACCAGGACGGAACAAGTCAGCGCAGGACCACCCTTCGAAGAAGGTGGGCTCCTCCTATGCCCTTTGTTGTTGGAAGGACCAACCTCTACCTTTCGCTCCGTCGGGGGGTGTGAACTCCCCACAGACGAGGCAAGAGGCACGGAGGAAAAGGGAGAGAAACTGCAGCAGATACCACCGAAGTGTTCGGCATATCCATGGGTTTTGGAAAAGGAGAGACATCCGGAAGGGACATCAACAAGGGTGGCTCAACTGAAGGAGCGATGAACACCTGCACCCTTTTAGAGTCAGGCGCACTCACAACAAGAGCCGGGAGCGATACTGAGTTCGACTGAACGGAGCCAAAGGGGAGAGAAGAGGATGCAGCAGGAGGTCCTAAAACAGGGGTAGTCATCTCCTCATCCTTTCTCTGCAAGTCGCCCTGCTTAGCTGCGAAAGCCTTTCGGCAGCACTTGCGCTCACACGCAAGGCAATTTCTACGACTTTTCGAGCTAGAGGCCGGAAGTTGTGAAGGGACAGAAGGCTCCTGCTCAACCATAGGAGTGTCCACTACAGTTGTTTCCAACGGAGGGACAGACTTCTGAATGGGAGTAGGAGGAGCAGGTTGAGAAACGGCGAGGGGAATCGGCTCTAATGCCTCGGCAACGGACTTCTTCCCATTTACTGCTTTAGGAGCAAAAGTGTTGGGAGGTTGCGGGGGTCGAGACATAGAGGATTCCCCATAGGGACCTTTCTTCCTGCCATACCGAACGGGCCGAGGCTCCGTGGGCAGGACAGGAAGCTCGAATGCAAGACGCTTAGGCTTTCGCCAAGCGGGCACCATAAATTTTTCTCGCAAGTGGGAGATAGGATCCGAAGGCACCATAGCAGGGCGAGAGGGACCGCCATGCTGAATAGAAGAATAGGAAGAAGAAGGATCTCGAGACCGCTTCTCTTCTTCCCTTCTACGGGCCTTGGCAGCATCGTTGTCAACTTTTAAGCAATCCCTATGTGAAATAACAAAAGGCGATGGAGGGTTTCTCACTTTCGGCGTTAGGCACCCTTTCTTGTACTTCTGATATGTCTGATGCAAGAGGTCTCTCCTAGGCGGAAGAGGACCAATAGGTGTAGGCCAGAAATAATCTGAGTAGCTATCACGCACAACCGGTGGCTTATAACCAGTGTCGTGAATCACATGCACCAAACCCCCATGAATGAATTTCAGATATTTGTGCACAATTGAGGGAACTGCATTCATAGCTACTAACTAGGGGATACCCAACTTCACTCTGAAAAGTTCAGACCTCGGGATTATGTCAAACAACAAGTTCACAGATTTAGGTCCGACAAGGACCGAAAACACGATACTATCCAAGGGAGGTACGGAAAGCCCGTTGTGCATACGGATGGTGCTTACAAGTGCATTATACCCATCCTTGTGCAAGAAGTTCATTAACATAATCTCCTCGATTATGATATTCACCTAAGACGTCGAATCAACAAGAACACCCACTACAATGTTCTCGTTGATCCACATGGGGATATAAAAAGGAGATGGTTCTCTATTGAAGCCCATCGACAAATCCTGCGAGGTGAAGGTTATACTCGGACCACCACTCACAGGTTGCTCTGAGGGGATAGGTTGATGCAGAAAAGAGGCCATCATGTGAACTAAACGACACTCTCACAAAGCCCCCCAAAGCTTGTAAAATAGGATAGTGACCCACTTAAGGTTTCGTTGTGCAACAGTTGCGGAACCTTCCAACTATGCCTACTAGGGGTCGCAGGTTGGGTTGCAAGGTGAAGGCCTCACGACACTCACACCTATAACACTCCTAGAATACGAGGAAAGGAACTCTCAGTATCGCAAAACAGAACCAAAATGGTCCACGTAAGGTTCACCAAAAATGTAAGAGGGACCAACCACGTCAAGGCTCAGTCAGGGTCACGAAGAGTCGAGAGCGGAGGGCTGCCCTAACTTACCTCACTCTGAAGGGGTGTTTTGAAATAGGGGACGAGAATGATGAGGATTATAAGGTCCTTCAACCACTCTACAAACCCGAGATTTAATTTGGGGCTAGGTGAGCAAATTTTCGAGTTCAACACTATATCTCAAGTAGCTCCCTTCCCGAGGATGAAAGCGCAGTTCTAGGACGATAGCATAGCACGCTGGCCTCTCTCAGGTGTGCTGGCGTCTGTACGGCTTGAGGGCCAAAAAGATAGTACGCATCATCTGAAAACTAGCTAACAGCCTAGCTAATGACTTCTAAAGGAACAAAACAGAATTATGCAGTAAGAGAAATACAAACGGAAATGGTAAAGTAGATAAGAGCTAGAGTGATGAAGATAATCTCACCGAGACACCAATTCGCCAGCTAGCTTGAAATATTCTCTCTCAATTTTTTCTTTGTTTTTATTAACATTTACAATATAGCCAATGCACCCGTTAAGGTTAGATTAAACCAAAACGATGCAAATAAGAACTCTAACCAAGAATGGCGCCCTAAAACCACTTAAGGAGGAGGGGCGAGCATATGGTCAGAGGATCCCTAGGATCTACTGAAACAAAGATACAAGAATGTACTTGAAAGAGAAATATTAAACTCAACACCAAGAATGTGCACTCAAGATCCTTTGCAGGCGAGGTGCTAACATATGGTGGAGTACTACTGCGGAATTGAAATAACAATAAGGCGGATAACCAGCCAAAGACTTCCACGCTACCACCAAACGGTGAGGGGACAAATTACAACATTAAGACTTCCTCTGCTGCGGCAGGCATCCACTAGAACGTGGGAATTCTCCACTTGAAGTGGGTATGAAAGAGGTTACAATATTTCATCCTCACTGGCGGTAAACCATCCAGGGGTGCTTAGTGTGAATTAAATAACAAGCAGCAATAAATGACTGAAACAGTACTACTGTATCAGCTTACAAAATGAATTAAGAGCTGCAATTTACAATGTCAATTTCACCATGATTCAAGCACCATGCTTATACATTATCTCCATGTCATAATAGAACGAGAGAAGAGGGAGAAATGATAGAAGAACAGCAATTGTTTAATTCTGATCAGCAAACTGTAATTCTGGAAATGTATATCAGCAACTACAGAAAATATGAAAATTGCTCACAACTCATTCAAGGTACCTCCGATAGGCGTGAGATCGAAGCCTTGTTCACTTGAGAGATAGGCGCCCCTGTTGAGACACCAAAACCAGCTCCAAACACCTGCAATTATTTGTGGCACACTTCCCAATGCAAGGACAAATGGTACGGCCCTTGAGAGGGGCGATTTTTTAATATAAAAATGCACACTTTAAATTAAAATCTGAAACTGCTTGGGAATGGTCGCCTGGACCTTGGAAACTTTATTAGCAAATGCCCAGAATGATATAAAATTCGTACAATCAGATATGAGCAAAAACTACTTTCAGCTGTATGCAAACAGCAACTGTAAAATTGGAAAAACACATTAATAATTCACCTTGAGGCACAATCTGCTAGTCTGAATGAGAAGCAGCAATGATTCAACTAGGTGTTGTCTTACAAACATGAAATTGAATGAGAACTAGGAGGTCAGCATTCCTCGAAGTAGAAAATGACAAAGCATTTTGACAGCATGATTTTAGCATAATAGTGGATGATCAATATTGAGAACAAACCTCACTTTTAAAGGACAAAGGAAACTGTTCAAGTCTCCCCAAGAGGTACACCAAAAGACAAGACTCTTCAAATTTCCAAAGGAAGAGTCATACTTCAAAATTACGCCCCCACTTGAGAAAGAGGATTTTAACTAAAATAAAACCTTTGAACTTCTTTATGTGGCACCACCCTCAAGACCCCTTTTTCAAAACAACTTAAGTTCATTCCTTAGGCCAAGGGGGTCAACTGCAAATTAGAATTAATTGCTCAAGTAATGAAGCATTTCATTAATATTCTAATGGCCAAGGCTTAATGCTGATAACTGCTTACTGCCAAAAGAAGTATTTACTATAAATAGTAAATAATGAGAAAGAACCACAAAAACCTCCATGAATGGAATCCTTTGAAAACATCTCAACAAGCCTACAGGAATCCGGAATAGACTGATGAGCCAATAACAGGATCACTGACAAAAGGGGAACATTACATAGCTCTAAGAGCACGTCCACCTGCACATAGGAAATAGGGGAAATGTGTTGGGGCTGTATGGGGGTCTGCCTCAGTCAGACCCCTGTTTTGGTGTTTCCACCTCCACGGAAAGCTAGATAGCAACAAGAGGAATATGTATAATAAAGAAATAAGGAAAGAAAGTACACGAGTAACACTACAATACAATAAATAGCTACTCAACCAAATCGTAAAGGAGAGGAGCGAAACGTTACCACCGCCACCAAGAGCTCACTAGCTAATGGAGGAGAAAGAAGACTTGAACAATCACCACAATCTTGACTGTGGTAAAGGGAGGTGTTGCAAAACCCCAAGCCCATGCTATGATGGCTTGCTTCACACTTGCTTTACGGAGTTGACGGAGTGTTGTTGCTGCAATGGAGTGTCCAAGTGTTGCTTGAAAGTGAAGAGGAATGCTGGAAAATGTTTTAGAATTGCCAAAGAGATCAAGAATTGCTAAGAAGATGGATTGAATGAGCAAGATAGGCATTTCTAGACCAAAATGGGAGGGAAAGAGCCATTTTGGGGTCGGTTGGTTGACACAAAGGCATTACACTTCATGCCCAATAGAGAACGTAACATCCCTACGAATAGCAGAGGCAGAAATCTGTCAGGGACGGTAGCGCGCCGTGCAAACGTCTGCGTGCCACACTCATGTCCCCGACAAATATTCCCCCATCGACACAAAAAATAGCCGCCAGGTGGAAGGAAGGCAGCTTGCTGATGTAGAATTTCGCCTTCAGATTTGGTTTTCTAAGGTGAGGATGTGTAAAAGGGGAATTTGCGTAAGGGGTGCAAATTCGCTCCTATACACAATCATTGCATTTAAGAGTGTTGTAAAATCAGAAATAAGAATCTTCCATTTCATATCAAACTAAGTATTGAAATAGCATTGTAAGAGATAGCACATCCTTTTGGCAGTATCATATGAGGACTTTTTGAGTATTTGACAATTGTATGACATAATGTCTCATGACATCTTATTAGTTGCATTTCAATAATTAGCATTGTTGGGTGCATGATAATTGTTTTCTGCAAAGCCTCATTGTTGTAGCTGCACATTTACTTGAGTTTTCAGTTGTCATAGCTTGGGAAAGTCAGAAAATTACTTAATATTGCATTTACAATCTATTGGCACATCTTGTAAGACTTTACCCATATCACAACATCATCCAAAAAGGAAACAAACAAATCAGAAAACATTGAACAGTTGAAAGAAGCCTGCTAGCAAAGTGTTTGACCGAATTCCAAAGCTTCAAATCAGAAATTTTTGATCAGTTTTACCAAGGCACTTTACAGTGGTATCAAAGCTAGCTTCTTGCCAACCTGTGAGGTTAGTGGGATGTTATGAATCAAGACAATCGAGAGTATATAACTTATAGAAGAGAAAGGAGAAGAGGTTTTGGTCCTTTTGCTACCGATTCGTCATCCGAGGAAGAGATCATGGGTGATAGACATGACATACCAGAGGGTAGCACTCAACAAATTCTCAATGACCTAGCTAGAGGTCAACAACAAATAGCTCAACTCTTAAACCAACTTGTGGGTCATAGAAACAATGGTAACAATGGGACAAATGGTCATGATAACAATGTAGAAGAGAGCAACACCAACATACCAGCACATAACCATGCTAGGACAGCTAGTAGGGTGACTCTGAGGCCTCTCATGCCTCAATTTTTGGGTGGACAGCCTGCTGGAAATCAGAAGCAGGAAGCACAAGGACAGGAATTCACAGATAATTCGAGAAAATATCAATCATTGGGTGATGAATTTCATGCTACCATGTCATTGACGGATTTTTGCACCATCAAGTACAGGAATAGACCTAGAAATAACAATAGAGGACAGCAGAACCAGGATCTACAACGTAAGGTTGGGAAACTCTCTATCCCTTCCTTTGACGGGTCTAGTAAATGCACAGCCAGAGCGTGGGTACAAAAGTTGGATACTTATTTCCAGCTAAACCCCATGTTGAAGACATAAACCATTAAGTATGCTATGCTACATTTGGATGGTGAAGCACATGAGTGGTGGTATCATGGGCTTGTCACATTAGGGCATGCCAACATTGCTTCTTATTTGGAGTTCACACAAAAACTTATGGATAAATTTGATCAGAAGGATCCTAAGCTTCATTTCCGTGAGCTAGCACAGCTTAAGAGAAGTGGATCAGTGGATACATATATTTCAAAGTTCCGGCGATTGGCAATCATGGTGACTAATATATCAGAGGAAAGGTTGGTCATGCTTTTCATTAAGGGTCTATCCGAGCCACTTCATGGTTGGATTAAGGCTTTCAAGACCGACACTCTTCAGGTTGCGATCACTCGAACCAGAGATATGGAGCACTCCACAACCAGCAGTAAACCCCCTTCTAAACACTTTGTTCCTCAAAAGAATAAGGGAAAGAAACCTTTTCAGAAAAAGGGAAACAAAAGGAGTGATCAAGAAGAAGAGGACCACAGAGAATGTAGAAGAAAACAGATATGTTATCATTGCAGGGAACATTGGGAGCCAGGACACCATTGCCTAGGTAAAGGCAAGGTTCATTTCATTGAGGTCATATCAGACAGTGAGGATAGTGATGATTAGCAGTCACAGGACAGTGAGGACAGTAGTTCAGATGAGGAGCAACCTCGTCAGAAAGGCAAGAGTGGTACCATCGCTACTCTATCAGGTACTCCTCGATTCAATTCCTTCAGAGTCAAAGGAGTTGTGTAGGGGCAGCGCCTCACAATGTTGATTGATAGTGGAGCCACCCACAACATTGATGCAGCCCTAGTGGCGAAGTAGGGGTTACTCGCAGAAGACTTTGAGGGTTTTAGTGTGATGGTGGAAGATGGATATAATATGTTATGCACATGGAGGGTTCCGCAGTTGTCTATCACATTGGGCAATTACACAGTGATGGATGATTTCTATGTGGTGGATTTAGGCGACACAAATGCCATCTTTGGTATTCAGTGGTTACATTCTTGGGGAAATACCCACAGAACTTTCAGACTATGGAGCTTAAGTTCAGGATAGTAGATGGCAAGAGAGTGGTGTTTAGAGGAATGGCCAATGGGGCACCAAAGGTAGTGTCAGGGCACCAAAGGTAGTGTCAGCTAAACAGATGGAGAGTATCTTTCATCATGGTGACATAGCTTGGGCAGCAGAGTGTTTGATCACAACCAAGGAGGCTCCAGATTTAGGACAGCCATATCACATTGATATTCAGGAGTTATTGGGTAAGCATGATAAGGTGTTTGGAGAGATACCTCCAGGGAGGCCACCTGATAGAGGATTTGACCATACCATTGAGTTGGAGGAGGGGGCCAAACCAATCATCACCACCCCTATCGTCATCCTAAGAAATTCAAGGATGAGATCGAAAAAGCAATCAAGGAATTGCTTGAGATGGGACACATTCGACCGAGCTCTACTCCATTCGCTTCTTCTGTGGTCTTGGTGAAGAAGGATGGAACCATGAGCATGTGTATTGATTACCGAGCTCTCAATAAAAAACCCTTAAGAACAGGTACCCGATACCCAGGATAGATGAGTTTGTGGATGAGCTTCATTGGGTAGTACACTTTTCTAAGATTGATCTTCACTCAGGGTACCATCAGATCAGGGTTAGAGAGTAGGACATAAATAAGATAGCATTCTGATGTCACTATGGGCACTATGAGTATTTGGTCATGCCATTTGGGTTGACGAACACACCTGCCACTTTCCAGTCGTGCATGAATCACATCTTCAATAAGCAATTGTGTAAGCTCTTCTTGGTATTCTTTGATGATTTACTCATATATAGCAGGACTTGGAAGGATCATTTGAGGCAGATTGATGAGGTCTTGTCTATCATGGAGGAGCAGTCACTATATGCTAAGGCCTCAAAATGTGAGTTTGGCCTTAGAGAGATCTTATACTTGGGGCATGTGATCAGTGCACAGGGAGTACAGGTTCACTAGGAAAAGATACAAGCAATACTCGATTGGCCAGCACCCAGGACACTTACTGAGCTGCGAGGATTCTTTGGGTTGTGCAGCTACTACAGGCGCTTTGTGAGAGGGTTTTCACAGTTGGGAGCACCTTTAACAAATCTCACCAAGAAGGGTGCATTCAGTTGGTCCGACGAGGCACAACAAGCTTTTGATAAGCTCAAGGAGGTGATGAGCAGTTGCCCAATGTTAGCACTTCCAGACTTCACCAAACATTTGTTCTCGAGTGATGCTTCAGGTGAAGGTATAGGAGCGGTTTTAATGCAGAACAGGCACCCTATTGCTTTTGAGAGCCGCAAGTTGAGAGGACTTGAGAGATTTTATTCCATCTATGATAAGGAGATGCTCGCCATAATGCATGCATTGGCGAAGTTCAGGCAGTATTTGGTTGGAGGTAAGTTTGTGTTGAGGACATATCACAATAGTCTTAGGTATTTCTTGGAGCAGAAGGATTTGAACAAGAGGCAACAAAAATGGGTCAATAAGATACAGGCCTATAATTTCGACATAGAGTATGTGAAAGGGAAGAAAAATATCGTCGTTGATGCCATTTCCAAGAAACCTGTAGCTTGTTCACTTTCAGAGATTTCAGTTGATTGGAAATCTCTCTTGCTAGTTGAGTATTCCAAGAATAAGTTTGCATGTGAGGTGATAGATGGTCGAGTACAGGATGACAGGTACATGGTTGTGGATAATGTTATCTTCTACAAGGATAGGATCTATTGGTGCCAGAGTCAAAATTGAAGGAGAAGATACTGCATGCTTCACATGACACTCCTTTAGCAGGCCATCAGGGCTACTTTAAGACATATAGACAGGTCCGAGAGAGGTTCCCTTGGAAGGGCCTCAAGGAGGATGTTCTAAGACATGTCAGGGAGTGTGTGACTTGCCAGTAGAACAAATCCGAGCGCACACATCCGACAGATCTATTGCAACCTTTACCCATTCCAGAGCAGAAGTGGGAGAGCATTTCCATGGATTTCATCATGGGTCTACCGAAGGTCCATGGGAGAGATTGCATCTATACAGTGGTGGATCGATTGACGAAGTACGCTCACTTCTTTGCTATACCTACTGAGTATAGGGTACCGCAGGTGGCAGAGTTATTTTTCAAAGAGATTTTCAGGTTGCACGGGCTGTCGAGGTTCATAGTCAGTGACAGAGACAATAGGTTCCTTAGTGCCTTTTGGCAAGAGCTATTCAAATTGGCAAGTACGGATTGACCCCGAGAAAGAGCTATCACCCTCAGACAAACAGTCAAATGGAGATTGTGGATAAATGGATTGAGGGTTACCTACGCAATTACATCTCAAGGCAGCAGAGAGCATGGATTAAGTGGTTGCACTTGGGAGAGTATTGGTATAACACCACTTATCATATGCCGATTGGGATATCACCTTTTCGAGCACTGTATGGGTATGATGCACCACCGTTTACAGACTTGGCTTTTGGGGAGAATAGAGCTCCAAAGGCTAAGGATTGGATTCAGGAGAGCCAAGACACTTTGAGGCTTCTTAAGGATAAGCTGCAGATGGCTCAAAATCAGCAGAAGACATATGCAGACAGGCATAGGGTTGAGCATAGCTTTGAGGTTGGGGATTTGGTCTACCTTCGCTTGCAGCCCTACAGACAGTCTTCCTTGAAGAAAAGCGGGGCAAAGAAGCTCAAGCCTCGGTTTTATGGACCCTACAAGATCATCAAGCATGTTGAGGAGGTAGCCTATGAGCTGGAACTGCCAGAGAGCAGTAAGATTCATAATGTACATTGTATTTCATGTTTTGTGCCTCAAAAAGGCACTTGGACAGCAGGTTACTTCATCTTCCGAGTTACCCCCATTGGATGAGGAGGGACACTTGGTACTAATTCCAAAGGAGATAGTTGATACTGGAGAGAGGAGATTGAGAAACAGAGTGGTTAAGGAGTTTTTGGTCAAATGGAGGGCCTTGCCAGCAAAGGACGCAACTTGGGAAGGGGAGCAGATTTTACAGCATCCCAATTTGCAATTGCTTGAGGGAAAGCAATCTCGAGAAGGGAGGACTGTAATGTCCCCTTCTCGCTAGCCACTCAGGATGTTCCTTTGCCTTTTTAATTCCCAAAGGCAAGTGTTCAAAACAAGGAATCATTTATTTAATTACTTAATTTCGCCTAAGTTTCAAATTAATCTTCTAAGGTCATGTTAAGTAATTAATTAAATTATTTTTATAAGGTGACTAAGTGAAAAGTCAAAAAGTGACTTGATGAAATATTTTTTAAAAAGGGAACTATATAAAAGTCACTTTATTTTTGGTGAGTGAAGAAATACAAAAGGAATGAAGGAGAAATCATTCAACACTTTTTGAAATGCATATTTTCTTCTTGGCAAGAATGGCGAACTCCTTGAGTCGTGGGTTTTGGAAACCCTAGAATCTATTTCAGTTGTGGGATGAATCAACCCTAGCAAATATTTATTGTGTTTTGGATTCATGTTGTGAAGATCGAAGTTCAAGCCAGTTTGGAGAGGAAACGAGTTCAGTTTTTTGTGCTTGTTGTTCACTGAATCTATACTTCTTCAATGGGACGGATTTGGAGCTCATGATATACTCTTTGGAGGCGTTTGGATATTGAGAAACCCTAGACGAGCTTCTTATGTGCTAAATACACAAGTTCTGAGCACCATTTTGAAGTAACTGAGCAGTTTGGTGAAGGACATGTCTTCTTGAGAGAGAAATGACTTCTGTAATCTCTCCCAGTTGGGCCGTCGACACTAATAGGAGGTTTGGCAGGTCATATGTGTTGATGTTATAGCAGCTATGGGCTGCACTTCCTTTGCACAAATTTCGAGGAGAAGATCATGAATTAAATAAGTAGCCTTCGGCTATTTAATTCATGACTTCAACTTTTATTAATGGAGAGGGCCGACCCTATATGATTCGCATTTACTATTTGTTGCATGGGCCGACCCTAGTTGTATTTATCTTTATTTATGTTTTTCCTAAGGGGCCGACCTAACTTGAAGAGGCGCCTCTCTTGTATTTATACAAGGTCTTCTTGCCATTGTAAATCATCCAATCTATTCAAGCAAATTCGCAATTAAGAGCAGAGCAGAATTCGCACTTTCATAGCAGCAGATCCGATTTCAAGGAAGAACATATTCATTTGTATCTTGTGCATCTAGGAGAGGTGCGACTTCATTGTATTCATTATTGGCCATTGCTGGGCCTGAGTTGTAAGCAGATTTCTGCTCTTGTGCTACTTTATATAAGAGATTCATTTGCTGGGTTTTCTCCCTCAAGAGGAGGGTTTTCCCAAGGTATCTTGTGTTCATTATCTTATGTGTTGCAATATTTCTAAGTGCTTTCATTGTTTAATCTGATCTAAGAAACACTAACAATATGACGCGTTGGGACGAGTTTCTTGAGGTACTACAAGAGGCGTGCGTACTCTCCCAGCTGGGACGTGGACACTAATAGGAGGTTTGGCAGGTCATATGACACGTTGGGACAAGTTTCTTGAGGTACTACAAGAGGCATGCGTACTCTCCCAGCTGGGACGTGGACACTAATAGGAGGTTTGGCAGGTCATTTGACGCGTTGGGACGAGTTTCTTGAGGTACTACAAGAGGCGTGCGTACTCCCTGAAGCTGAACAAATCTTTCTCCATGAGTTTTGACTGCAAATAGGAAGCCTTTGAAGGTGTCTCATCCAACTCCAAGCCTGGGACGACTTTATTACAGGTCTGAGTATTATATTATAATTTTAAATCCAAGTTTAAGTGTTGTGTAATCAATCTGGGAATGTAGGTCGAGCTTGCTGCTGTAGGGTGTCATTTGTAATTGCAAAAGCCAGAAAATAGTGCTATCTAGACTGTCATTAAAATCTGATATTTATCTCTGTAAACAGTCATTTCAATCATTGCATTTGAGAGTGTTGTAAAATCAGAAATAAGAAGCTTGCATTTCATATCAAACTAAGTATTGAAACAGCATTGTAAGAGATAGCACATCCTTTTGGCAGTATCATATGGGAAGGAGTTTTTGAGTATTTGACAATTGTATGACATAATGTCTCATGACATCTTATTAGTTGCATTTCAATAATTAGCATTGCTGGGTGCATGATAACTGTTTGTTGCAAAGCCTCATTACTGTAGCTCCACATTTACTTCAGTTTTCAGTTGTCATAGCTTGGGAAAGTCAGAAAATTACTTAATATTGCATTTACAATCTATTGGCACATCTTCTAAGACTTTACCCGCATCACAACATCATTCAAAAAGGAAACAAACAAATCAGAAAACATTGAACAGTTCAAAGAAGCCTGCTAGCAAAGTGTTTGACCAAAATTCCAAAGCTTCAAATCAGAAATTTTCGATTAGTTTTACCAAGGCACTCTACATCCTTTTCAGTTTTGATCCTTCTCTTCAACGAGACGGTCAGTCAGTCTACAGGATCTGTTAGTCATTCAAAAACAGTGATCAAACAGAGGCTTCGGTGACATTTACAAAAGGTTAAAAAATGGAAAATTTCAAAAAAGTTTCTAAGAGTCTGGAAAAGTTGGCATCCAAAGTCAACTTTGACTTGAAGATATTTTCAAGTGAATCTGCATGCTTTGACCGCCCTAAAATTTAGGGATTTGACAACTGAACTCAAACTGATAAGCAGTCTTTAGTTAACAACTCAAAACTAAATTGTGAACTACTCCATTCTTCTTGTTAACTACGTCCTTTCTCTTATGCATGATTTTTGATGCCTATTGAAGGATTAGTCTTCATTCTGTTGACTAAATGGAGGTCCAATAAGGTCGCTTCATACCTAAATTTAGGGATTAACTACACGAGACGCCTCTATTCCTGTAAAATCATTTAATTAAGCATTTGGGCATCCATTTTCTCCATCACAGGTTGAAGACGAGCTCATATTTTCTCATGCAAATAGGATTTGGAGGCGCTACAAGAGGAATTTTTCAGATTTGTTCAAAGATTCATGATCAGATTGCACAAAAAAACACATTGGCAACATCAATTTTCTAGAGCAATTTTCAAGAACAAATTCTTTGCTTCTTCAGTTTTCAACGATCTGGGTCCTCACATTTTCGGCTTCTCTTGAAGATCGGCAACTTTTTCTTCGAAGCTTCTATCCTAAATTTTAGGGTTTTCTCTTTCTTCTGTCTTTTTCTAAAAATTGATCAACTAGGTTTAATCTATACAAAATTGGCCAGAAAACCTATGTTCCAGAATTTTTTAGCCACTTCGAGCTGAAAGTTGAAGCCTTTGCATGGTGGTAAAAAAGACATCTTTTTCAAAATTTGGTCATCTGGGTTTGGTCAGCATAGCGTTGGCAACAAAACCCATGTTCCAGAATTTTTCAAGAAAATTGCCCCGCTACTTCCCTCTCTTTCAAGTTTCCTTTGTATGGTGGTCAAAAAGACATCTTTTTCAAAATCTGGTCATTTGGATTCATTCAGCATAGCGTTGGCAACAAAACCCATGTTCCAGAATTTTTTAGGAAAATTGCCCCGCTGCTTCTCTCTTTTTGAAGTTTCCTTTGGATGGTTGTGAAAAAGTCATCTTTTTCGAAAACGGACGATCTAAGTTTGATCAGCACAACACTCTCAACAAAACCCACGTTTCAGAATTTTTTCCGGAATTTTGCCTCTGAAGAAGCAGTCAGAAACTAATTTTACCTTTTTCAGAGGTCTGTCCGAACATATCCAAGTTTACAATCAAAAGTCTAGTTTTCCAGTATGCTTTTCTTGGACAACAAGAGGATGCGGAAGGTAGTCCCAATTTCAGAGCCGCTAATTGTAC
The DNA here is from genome assembly GCA_007115665.2 of Sequoiadendron giganteum. Classification (NCBI taxonomy): domain Eukaryota; kingdom Viridiplantae; phylum Streptophyta; class Pinopsida; order Cupressales; family Cupressaceae; genus Sequoiadendron; species Sequoiadendron giganteum. The sequence goes on along the minus strand of CM021108.1, from coordinate 601,946,286 downwards.
ATCCTTCACTACCTTCCTCCTGCAAAGGAAAATCCAAAGTCCAGACCATAAGCAATCTGCACGAAGGTGTGAAGGTTAGCGGAAAGACGAATTTGAAAGAAAACGCAAGTCAACGAGAACAACCAGCAAAGATAGTTGAAATTAAACAAAATGTTGCTAGTGCTCTCAAGCTCGTAAGCGGATTCATCACACAAATCCCATGCCATTATCTTCATGATGATGGTACCTACACCAATCTCGGTGTCGTACAAGTAGAATTCCAGAGTTTGGTATGTGATGGCTTTGATGGTGATCATGTGGCATCCAAGTTGAATCATTTTTCCGTGATGTCAACAAATTTTGACAAGGCAATTGAGGAGGTCAAAGAATGTCTGAAATTGATCACAGATGGAGAAAAGACCTTGAGCAAATAGTCTATTATTTTGGACAGTATCAAAGTGCCTGAAGAAGATGCAATTAACAATTTCCTCGAGGATATGATTCCTCAAGATGGCTTGGAGTAAACAGCCAGTTAGATCTCACAATTTTCTCCAAGGATAGAGCCAAAGGCAGAATTCAACTCAACATCACTCTTGAGTTCAAATTGCTGATTTCATGCATGTTTATCTTTTCCTTGGGAATATCTTTTGGTGGAGTTGGAACTTTCAATTAGGTTTCAGTTAACTGATGTCAGTTATCAGTCGACTCTCATATCAATAAGACTTTCATGTTAGCAAGTCCAATTAGTTTTAGTTTTAGACCAGCTAACTGAGGTAGTCTTTCCAGTTAATTGTTAGTTTTCTTTGTGTAGACATAGTAATAACTCTTGTTGATTGGAAAGACTAATGTTAACTCAAGGAGATTTTAAGGTTCACACTCTCATATCAACAAGACTTTCATGTTAGCAAGTCCAATTAGTTTTAGTTTTAGACCAGTTAACTGAGGTAGTCTTTCCAGTTAACTGTTAGTTTTCTTTGCTTAGACATAGTAATAACTCTTGTTGATTGGCAAGACTAATGTTAACTCAAGGAGATTTTAGGGTTCCCACTCTCATATCAATAAGACTTTCATGTTAGCAAGTCCAATTAATTTTAGTTTTAGACCAATTAACTGTGGTAGTCTTTCCAGTTAACTGTTAGTTTTCTTTGTTTAGACATAGTAATAACTCTTGTTGATTGGCAAGACTAATGTTAACTCAAAGAGATTTTAGGGTTCCCTACTCCTTTGAGCTTCTATAAATAAGAGCATCTCGCTCATTATTTATTTAACTTTTGCTTGTGATAACAAATTGATGGGCCATTTCACCCACAATATTCCTATTCAGTGTTGGTTCACATTGTGTAAGAACAAGATTGTATGCTTACTTGTGGCTGCAAATCATTGTTCAGTTTATTGTCTAATATCATGTTATAAAGTTGGTTTGATCGTCTGTTGTATGTTTGTTTCATTATACAATTTGCTGTCCTAGTTGTGCTATTGTTATTCAAGAAAGCTTTGAGGAAATAAATCTCATGCCTTTGTGAAGAAGAAAGATGGGACTATGTGAATGTGCATGGTGCAGTATATTTTTCAAAGATTAATCTTCACTTTGGATACCATCAAAGCAAAGTTCAGGAGCAAGACATTCACAAAACAACATTCAAGTGTCATTATGGTCACTATGTGTGATGTCCCCATTTTCGATGTCCACTTTTGGATTAGTCTGGTTCTAACACACTATTTTTAGTAAGTGTTATTTTTAGCAATGTTCCACGAAAAAGCGTTCCCCCCCCCTTTTTGGCCGCGTTTCGGAGACTGGGACGTTTACGAGACAGGGAAACGGGTGCGTGACATCTCCCGCCGTCCCACCACCGCCACCGGTGCTTCATCGGAGATGGGGAAACGTCTCTCCGTTTCCCAAAGAGACGTGGAGACGTCTCCACGCCTCCTTGGGGGACGCCTAGGCATTTCTCGGGAGACAGGGAGACATCTAGCCATCTCTCGTTGCCTCCACGTCTCTTTGGGAAACGCCTAGGCATTTCTCGGGAGACAGGGAGACGTCTAGCCATCTCCCGTTGCCCCATGTCAATGGATGGGCAAAAATTAAAATTTAAAAAAGTTCGATTTTTGGGGGTTGGGGGGTAACCCTAATTTGACGTGGGCCCCACCCCTTCCCCCAAAACACCAAAAAACCATCTTATTTGATTATTTCATTCACATTTTGAGAGACTGATTTTTTTTTGCAGCAAGCTGGAGAAGAGGAAAAACTTGTAGAAGACTGATTGAAGGAGTGAAAAAAGTGATTGCAAGTGTGATAGGAGTGAGAAGGAGCAAAAAGAAGAGGAAGAAGAGGATTCTACAACATTTTGGAGAGATTTTTCAAGCACAAGGTAGGGTTTTTTCAAATTTCTTGTTTTTTTTGTTTTATAATTTTATTTTCTGATTTTCATTTTTCAATTCTTTGTTTTAAACTTTTTTTTTTTTCTTATTCATCTCAAAATCAGATTTGATGAATCTTGAGGGAAAAATGATGAAGATGAATGAATCATTCATCATTTTTCCCTCAAGATTCAACATCAAATTTTATTATTTAATATTTTATTTTAATTTTTAAATAATATAAATTATAAATTGTAAATTTTGTTTTCAAAATTAAATTTCAATTTGTTAAACTAGGCTGATTTTATTTTTATTTTTATTTTGTGAAATGCAGTGTCACTTTCACAATGAGCTCCGAAGACATGAGTGGGGATGAGATGGAAATCCATTCTCATAGTGAACATAATTCAAATTTTGAACCTGAGAATGAGGGGGGTGACCATGGGGCTGATCCTGGAGCCCAATCTAGTTCCATGGCGAGTGCACCAGCTAGTACAGGTTGCCCTTTAGAGCTGTTCGCACAGTATGCTAGGGGTGTTTTTGATCCTAAGTCTCAAACAGTTTGCTTCAAGAATACAAGGCACATCACATTCAGGTGGGGGAACAAGGAAGTTGAAATGCAACATTTGTGGGACTAAATGGTATGGTAGCATCACTAGAGTGAATGCACACTTTCTTTTTTGGACAGCAAAAGGTGTGGAGCCTTGTAAGTTTTTGAAGGAAACTAAAAATATACAGTATAGAATTGAGTTTAACAAGTTTTGGGGCGTTTCAGATGACACAAATATTTCAGTCCCTACTACTTTGTCTGCTAGGGCAGCCCTTCAGCATATCCGTCATGCGCCACATACTTCTCCTCATGCATCGCAGATGGGAGGAATGATGTTTGGATCTCCATCCACTTCCACTTCTAGTGCCGCTAGGGGGACAGGGAAACGCAAGTTGCAGACATCGCAGAGTAACCCCATAGCTGATATGTTTAATGTGCAGCTGAGAGATAAGATAGATGAATCCATTGGCAAGTTCTTCTTTGCCAATGGCATTCCATTTCATGTTACACGGTCTCCTTATTATTGGGAGATTATGGCTATAGTGGCGAAGGGAGGAACATCATATGTGCCACCAGGGGAGACAAAAATGAGGACCTCGATCTTGGATAAGTGCTATTCCAAGATCAATATTTTGATGGAGAAGATGAAGGCATGTTGGGTGGCATCTGGGTGCAGCATAGTTATGGATGGGTGGACAGACATTAGCCATCGTCCACTCATCAACATCATGGTCACATGTGTAGATGGCCCATACTTCCTTAGAGCAGTTAATTGTATAGGGCATCACAAAGATGCTGATTTTCAGTTTCAAGTCCTCAAGGAGGCTATTGAGGAGGTTGGGCCACAAAATGTGGTCCAAGTAGTCACAGATGCAGCCCATGTGTGTAAAGTAGCAGGGAGACTCATTGAGGCAGCCTATAGACATATTTGGTGGACCCCATGTTGTGTGCATGCCATGAACAATGCACTCAAGGACATGGGGAAGATTGGTTGGATTAGAGGAGTGGTCACTAATGCGAGAGATGTGCAGATGTTTATCTGCAACCACCACACTTCATATGCACTCTTCAAGACCTTTACGAAAAAGGAGTTCTTGAAACCAGTCGAGACCAGATATGCATCCTATTTCATTCTCTTGGAGAGAATGATTGAGTTGCAAGAGGCATTGCAACTCATGGTTATGACTAATGAGTGGAATAGGTGGGCCGAGGCCAAGACAACGCAGGGGAAAAGGCTGAAGGAGATAGTGAAGAGTGATACGTTTTGGACTGATGCGAAATACATTGTCTCCATCATTTCTCCAATATTCCAGGTTATCAGATATGGGGATGGGGATGCACCTAACCTTGGAGAGGTGTATGAGTGCATCAACTCTATGCTTGACCAGATGAGGGTTGTTGTGCGAGTGAAGGACCCCTCTCTAGCATTCTACAATGAGTACATCTGGCCAATCATTCAGCGCAGATGGGACAAGTTGAACACTCCTTTGCACATGGTTGCCTTTGCCTTGAATCCTAAGTGGTACAAGGCTAGACCAAGTAGAATGACACCGATTTAGGATGATGAGGTGAAGGCAGGTTTCTTTAGGTGAATAGAGAAGATGTATGATTCTAGAGATGTCGGCATAATTCGCACTTAGTGGGAAAGATTTGCCACTCTTAGAGGCTATTTAGATGCGGAAAAGATGGATATAGAATCTATGGCACAGGAGGACCCACTTTTGTGGTGGAATTGTCATGGTCTGAAATCTTTGACCACCACTCTAGCTATCCGTCTACTATCCCAAGTTCCCAGTTCTTCAGCTGCTGAGAGGAACTGGTCTACATATAGCTTCATCCAGTCTCTTAAGAGGAACAGACTTACCTCGAGGAGAGCAGAGAAGCTTGTGGCTATACACAGTGCTTTGAGTCTCATGAACCGCGAGACATTTGGGTACAAGGAAAGTCCAGCGACACGATGGGATATGGAGCCAGAGGAGCCTTCACAAATTCATGAGGATGATCCTACCACTTCAGATGCAAGGCTGGTTGGTGTGAGCTTGAGGGATCTTGACCTTGTGGAGTCCAGCAGTTCCAGTGATGAGGAGTTTGCAAATGATTAAAGGCCTCCCTTCACTACATTTTGAGTTTTGACATTTTGGCATTTTGTCTTTTGTAATGCTATTGCTATTAGTATTTGTATTTACTATTTGGCATTTGCTACTCATTGTAATGATGAATCATGTAATCTGATAATCATCTTTATAGACTTTGTGATATCTCATATGACATCAGATGTTCATATTTTCGATATAATAGAAATCTCCAATTTGACAATTTCATTTGTCAAATTTTATTTATCAATTGGCATTCAAGAAATCTTCATATTTAGATTTAGTATTTCAAATTTTGCTGTGTTATAATTTAACTGATTAGTAATTTCCTACAGTTTCATTTGAAATGTAATTCTTATACTGTTATATTGTTATACATCTTTTCAAAACTAGTTTTTCAAGTACTATAAGTATATGTATAACTATATCAAGACCACCCCCCTGTCGTCGACCCTCGCCCCAAAACCCGTCCCGTCGTCCCCCCGTCCCCAACGCCCGTGGAACATTGATTTTTAGTAACAGGTTCGACAGGCAGAGCAATGTAGGGTTTCCTGTTTGGGCAGCGAGTGGAAGTTGTCCGATGAACTTTAATGCCTTGTGCCAGTCCTTTCTGTGGGGTTTTTAGGTGTTTCAGACATGGCTTTCTATTTTTAGCAGGGGACCAATCCAATGGCTTCAGTCTTCAGTAAGCCCATTGTGCATATCAGCATCTCTCCAAGTGAGTTGTGGATACTACTTGCTATTTTTAGTACTTTCTAAAAATAGTAAACCTATTTTGGGTAAGGTGGACCTGGTCAAGTCTCTCACTCAGCAACATCTTCAGTTGAGGCATCAGTTTATAAGGTTGAAGTATTTAAATATTTGCTTTCCCCTTCGAAAATGGATGATTATTAAGTTACTTTATATTTTAACGTTGAGGGTGAAGGGGACATGAAAAAAGTACCTTAGTGCCTAAGTGATAACTTTAAGTCGTTTTAGAAGGCTACGGAAGTGCAAATAGTTTCCTTAGGATCAAACCCCCTTGGCCTAGTTGCACAATGTTGTTTTAAAAAAGGGGCCATGTATTTCAAATGGATGCTTACAAAAGAGGTTTATTTATCAATTTTAAAGGCTAATGTTATGCCTCTTAAGGTGGGAAGCCTAGTTTGGGCTAAAAATCAATTTTAAATTAAAAATCAAAACTGGAATTTTGGAGGCAAAAAGTTTGACACCCCTCTTAGGGTAATTACATGACATTTCATAAAATGAAATGAGAGGGAAATGTATTCAAACTCAAATGCAAGTTGCCCTAATCCTTCCCTCAAATTATAAATCAGTTTTGGCTCTCATTTGGTTATGGTTGATTGTGATGACTTACAGAGATGCTGCTAGTCTTTTACCAGAAGGTCTGGGAACGGAATTGAGGATGAAAACCCTCAATATCTAAGACTGGTTTCGGCAGTGCAAGACCTGCCCTAGCTAGTGGAAGAGTGATTTCATCTAGAAATCACATTGGTGCTTCAGGTGATCAAATTTACAGGCTTGAGGATGAAGATTTTCCTATTCTTTTGAGGTTTTTCAATGGGTTTTTGGTGTGGATTTGTTTACTTTCAGTTGGTGTGGATTAGTAGGCGATTTTGGTCTGTTTCTTTGCATTTTCTGGGCACTAACCTCATGGACCTGATCATGGATATTTGCTCATAACTCTAAAATAATCAAGTTTCTCCACATGGGTATTGGCTTATATGATTGCACTCCTCAAGGCGCCTCTACTAAGCATTGGTTTGTATTTTATTAAGGTGATTGGGATTTTTAAGAGCAGATCGCCCTCTTGCAGCCAGCGCCTCTTTTTGTTTGCTCTCCTAATTCTGGTCGGCCCTTTTGTGAGGGAGTTTTCAGTCATTTGAAGGTTAGAAAAAGGACGCCTTAGCTCAAGCTTGCATCGAACTTGTTGAGTCATTCCTTGAGTGAAGGATGTGCCATTTGAAGATGTCATCTGCTGCTAAGGAGCTTTCAATCGGGTCTGAAAATCATTAATCTGGGTGTGTAATGATTGTGAAATGACTCTAATATTTCTGCTATTAATTCAGTTAATTGAAAGTTCTGAAAGTGATCTTTTCAAAGCATATTACTGTCCATTTTATGCTCTTTGTCTTATGCACTTCATGTAATGCCAAAAAATATGTAAACCCTATGAAACACAATGCAAAACATCTCATAAACACACAGCCAGCAAACCAGCAACTCGGGTAAATTAAAAAAGAAAATATTTGGGGTTGATTATTAGTTATTACACTATGAGTTCATGGCCATGCCCTTTGGGTTGACCAATGTTCTTGTTATCTTTCAGTTTTGCATGAATCACATTTTCAATAGATAGCTACGGAAGTTTTTACTAGTGTTCTTTGATGATACTCTTATTTACAGCAAGACTTCGGAGAATCATCTCAGGCACCTTTATGAGGTGTTGGGCATCATGAAGGCAAAATCTTTGTTTGTCAAAGCTTCCAAGTGTGAGTTTGGAACGACAAAGATACTTTACTTGGGGCATGTGATCAATGCGGATGGAGTGAAGGTCCATCAAGAGAAAATTCAAGCTATATTGGACTTGCCACAGCCAAAGAAACTAAGAGAGTTGAGGGGATTCTTCGGCCTTTGCAATTACTACAGGAAGTTTGTGAATGGGTTCTCTCAGCTTGGTGCACCTCTTACAAATCTCACTAAGAAGGAAGCTTTCAAATGGATTGAGGAGTTTCAGTGCACATTCGACAAACTTAACAAAGTAATGAGCACTTGTCTTGTTTTGGCATTACTTATGTATAATAGGCACCCCATTGCTTATGAGAGCAGCAAGCTCTATGATGTAGAGAGATTATATTCCATCTACGATAAGAGATGCTTGCCATCATACATGCCTTGGAAAAATTTAGGCAATACTTGGTAGGTGGAAAATTTGTTGTTAGAACAGATCATAACAGTTTGAAATACTTCTTGGAGCAAAAGGACTTGAATGAGCGACAACAGAAGTGGATCAGCAAAATTCAAGTATTTGACATTGAGTATGTGAAAGGGGAGAATAATATTGTAGCGGATGGTCTTTCTACGAAACCCACTATACGCTCCTTGACGGAGATTTCAATTGATTGAAAGGCTCATCTTTTAGTTGAGTATTCCAAAAACACTTTCACATGCGAGCTAATGGATGGCAGGATTCACGATGACAGGTACAGGGTGGTAGATGAGGTCATCTACTACAAGGACAGATACTCCCCTTGTAGGACATCCAGGTTATTTCAAAACCTACTGGCAGATTAGAGAGATTCTCTTGGAAGGGTCTCATTGCATCATGTTTGTGAGTGTATGACTTGTCAGCTGAATAAGTCAGAGCATACTTTCCCAGGGGGGTTTATTGCAACCTTTACCTATCCCTGATCAGAAGTGGTAAGAGTATATCTATGGGTTTTATCACAAGTCTTCCTAGACTACAAGGTCAAGATTGTATCTATGTGGTAGTTGATAGGTTGACCAAATATGCACATTTATTTGCCATATCTTCTGAATACAAGACATTATAGGCCGCAAAATTGTTCTTTAGAAATGTATTCAGACTTCATGGATTACCGAAAAACATTGTAAGTGATCTAGAGAGCAAATTTCTCAGTCTTTTGGCAGGAGCTATTTAGGTTGGCTAGCATAGAGTTGACTCCGGAAACCAATTACCACCCCTCAAATTGATGGTTAGACGGAGATAGTTAACAAATGGATGGAAGGATACTTGCACAATTATTTTGTGGGGCAATAGAAGGCTTCGATCAAGTGGTTACATTTGGGTGAGCATTGCTACAATACCACCTACCATATGTCGATTAGGATTACTCCTTTCTGAGCATTGTACAGATATGATCCCATGTCTTTCGTAGACTTGGCATTTGGAGACAACAAAGCTCCTAAGATGAAGGATTGGATTCAAGAGGGTTAGGACGTCCTTAAGTCACTTAAGGATAACCTTCAGAGTGCACAAAATTAGAAGAAGATCGATGCAAATAGGCACAAAGTTGAGAGAAGTTTTGAGGTGGGAGATTTAGTTTTCTTGCACCTACAGCCTTATAAGCAGCCTTCTTTGAAGAAGAGTGGTGCGTAGAAGCTGAAGCCTTGTTTATATGGCCCTTATAGGATTGCACGTAGAGTTGGTGAAGTAGCTTATTAATTGGACTTGCTTGAAAATAGAAAAGTTCATAATGTGTTTCATGTTTCTTGCCTCAAAAGGCCACTTGGGCAGCACATCATTTCATCACCAGAGCTTCCACCGTTGGATGAGAGCAGCTTGGTTTTGGTTTTGATGTTATCTTGGATGTCAAAGAACTGAGATTGAGGAGCAAAGTGGTCAAGGAATATTTCATCAAATGGAAGGACTTGCCTTTAGAGGATGCTACCTAGGAAAGTGAACAAATTTTTGCAACATCCAAATCTTCAATTCCTTGAGGACAAGCAATCTCAAGAAGGGAGAACTACAATGTCCCCTTATGTAGAGTAGCCGAAAATGACCCTTTAAGCCTATTTAATTCTCATATGCTAATTTTGGTCTATATCAAGGAATAAATTAATCAATTGAATTAAGTCGTTCAATTAAATAATTTTTGGATGACTTTATTTTAATTAATTTAATAAAGTGACTTAAATGTTCTAAAAGGGAAATATTGTAAAATCACCTTATAAAAGTGCATTAAATGTTATATTTTGAGTGGGAAATTAAAAAGTTAACTTTGGGTGAGTTCTATGGGAAATTATAAAAGGAGATTTGAAAGCTCATTTGCATATACTTGTTATTTTTCGATTTGTGGAGATTTGAGCTTTAAGCTTGAGCAAACCCTAGGACAAAATCCCTAAGGGTATCGGTTTTGGTAGTGAAACATCTACCCTAGCTGATTTTAGGTGGAATCACACAGGTTTCACGCAAGTGGATAGGGATTGCATAATTTGTGAAGTCTTGCAAGCAAGACAAATTATCTTAAATATTCACAGGTGAAAGAATAAAAAAAAAATATTAGTGTTGCAGGTGCAATGTGAGATTGGACAGAGATTATATGTTGTGGGTGTTATGAAGAAAAGAAATAAAATAATATATTTTATTTGCTGAGTTTTTACCCAGCTCTACCCTTTAGCCCATAGAACGACCCGTACCATTCCAAAGATTGTCTAAGAGGGGCGTAGCTTTGTTGAAGGCTTAAAAAGCCTAAGGAATATTCAACGCAGCCTAGTGAGGAGTCCAAAAATTCAGCAAAGCCTTCTCTAGAGGAGTCGCACCCCTCACACAAGCTATTATACATCTTCTTGGGATGTTGTACCATGCTATGGGAAGGCCATACAATCATGAGGATAAGCAAAGGAAAATTTATGTTGATTTGTTGACTATTCAATAGTCCAGGTCAGCGTTTTAGTATTTAAATATTAAGTTCTCATTGATGACATTCTGCTGTATGTAATTTCTTGAAGACATATTTTTGTAACAGCAACACACAAAGTTAGAAAATATTTTTCTGTTGATCATTTTATGCAATGAATTGGTATGAGATAAGTTAGCATTTTGAAGATTTGGGAATTGACGTTGTGGTCATTATTTAATATATATCCTCAATTTAAGTTGAAAACAAACTCAAAACAGCTAGTATGCAAACTGTTTGATGAAATGTCTGTGCACCAAAACTTGTAAGAACTCCTATTTTTATATTACAAAATACATATAGATATATTTCTATTTTGATTTTCGCCAAATATTTTAATTTTGAGACTTCCTATGATTCTTCACAAATCCAATTCTATGCATGCAAATCCCATGTTCATTTTCAAGCTTGTGGATTGATTTCGGATTTTCCTTGCTTACTGGTATTGCATATCACTTCCCATCCTTACATTTACATGTGTCTCTGAGTTCAATAAAATTAACCTATGGGTTGTTAGCTATATGATTATGATCTCATAACCAAGAAAAAAAAATTAATGCCCATTTTGATCATCCACCCTCACTTCTATTCTCATTCCAATCACCTGTGGCAACCCATCAAACGTTGCTACACTGCCCTCAAATTTGTGACTTTCATCAATCGATATCTGCCAGCTTCATCGGCAGTTCTTCTTAGTGCTTAGTGTTCAGTAAATGGAAAAACCAATGGACAGTTATTCAATGCAAATATGGTGCCAATCTGTTTCCAACCTGATTTCTAATCTTTGAGTAAACATTATTGAACATCTCTTACCTTAATATCCATATCCTTGCGCTCAGTACGATATTGATTGGTAAACTGAGAATCATCATTCAATAGTCTGTTGAAAAACTGCAAAGATGTACAGGGGAACTCATCCTGTCACAAATAAAGACATCCTACTCATAAATTCAACTCATTATTGGATGAGATAACTAGATATCATATACAATGCAAACAAAAAGCCATCACTAAATCACCTTTTTTATATTAACCAAAACATCATCTTTAATGAATGGCTCAAATGTCTTAGTAGTGTCACTTAAAGCAATATCACCATTTGAAGCTATTGTCAACTCCCTACTTTTTTCAGAAGCCCTAACTGAGCTGCTATGTGCACGTAAAGCAGACTGTTCTTCTTCCTGCAATTTATTGCCACCAAATGTTTATGAGCTGGTATTCTCAATAACAAAGCACAATATTGATTTGCAGAAAAACTTCTAATTTCCTCAAACTGCAAAAAAGGACTTGGGCATATCATAATATTAACAATTAAACAATTAATATTTTATGATTTTCTTTCCATCAGAAAAAAAAAGTGATGTTCTTAGGCAAGTAACAACAAAAACGTATGTATATGTTATGTATGTGTACACACATAAACATGTCTCTGTGTGTGTATGGATACTTGGGCACATATAGCTATTAGAACTCTTCACATTTGAGAATTGACAAAAACAAGAGTTGTCAAATAAAAATTTGATTCTGTTAGTTTGCAATTAAAAATACAAATTTTCATAAATAATATGACAATGTTTTCAAATAAATATTGAATGCTAATTATGATTCAATGGAAACTAACAAATTTGAAATATTTTTGAGAATATTAAAACTAACTGAGATGGAATGGAGGCCTCTTTTTTATTCAAAAATGGGTCAGGGTCTCAAGAGAGTACTCAATCTGCTCTCTGCTCTTAATGTAGTTCGAAAGTCTTAGTTGGGGGAGATAGCTCTTCTGCCATTTGCAACAGAATATGAGGACGGAAGTAGAATTTGAGATTAAAAACAGAGTCAGAAATCATGCCTGTCAGAAATCCAAATTGACAGATTTCACCCTTTAAGGAATGGGCTCTTAAATGCTAGTTTATAAAAAAAATTCCTTCAAATGATTTTGAGATTGCAATATGAACAACTAGATTAAAATTAGGGGAAATACTGATGTACAGACCCAGAGGGTACTTCACAGTCTTTTATGACTCCAAGTAAGGTCAAGTGACTATTTTTCACCACGATTCAAGAATAGCACACACCTGTTCATAAGATACTGGACAATAGGACCTAATTTCCTAGAGGATCTTCCAACCATAACCCTAGTACAGGTCATATTATTTAATTATCCTTATCAACAAAATTTTGAAATTAGGCAGCCATCAAAAAAATGGAATCCACATAGGACAATTTAACTAAATTACAGTGGAATCTATGTCAGAATATAAATGATAATTCTGCTACCTATGAAAGTCATGCTCCAAATTCTTTTTGTATTACTCTGGTTCCTGGACCTTTCAAAACCAGGTTTTTCTTACCAAAAAAAAAGGTACAATGCTCCAAATTGAGGGACACATTTGGGAAAAATCGGTAGATTAAAAAAGCATCCACTTCAAACAAAAGGGCTGACATGAATACAGGTATCTATGAATAAATTAGCAGTGACTTTCTCAAGGACTACTCAAGCACAAAACTGATAGCTGCAAGCATGAAACAATGATTCCCACAAGAAGCACCAAGCCACAAATCTCCAGCACCTAATGCATCAACTCCAAAAGTCTCTGGGCCTATGGAAATGGATCTGCAGATAATTTTGATAATCAAGGTAATAAAATGTAATGTCCCCTTTTATTTGACCTTAGAGAATAATTAAATGATTAAAATTAAGTTGTTGAAAAATAGATAAATTAAAAGATGACTAAATTTAATTATTAAAAAAGGTCATAAAAATAATTAATTAATTAAATTTTAAATAGTCCTAAGTTTCTCAGGATTATTTATATTTAATAAATTAAATGTTGAACCTTGGTTATTTTAGTAAAGTGACTTTACTTTATGTCAATAGAAAATTTATAAAGTGGGTCACTTAATGAGTGGGAATATAAGACAAAAGAAAATGAAAATTAATTAAATTCTCTCAAGGATAGGATGTAAAAGGGTTGAGAGCCAAAAAGTATTACATTCTTGACTTGTTATTTCTTGGAGAAGTTTTTGAGAGCTTTCACTTTCAGTTCAGCAAACCCTAGGACAAAAACCCTTGGGTTCTTTCTTGTTTTTTTGTGGACGAAAACCTACTTGGCCAATCGTTGGTGGATTTATCCAGAATTCACAAGCATGCAGATTGATTCGTGTTTCGTAGGATTTGGAGCAAATTGATTTATCTTTCAGATTCACAAGTTTGCTAGATTTACAGGGATAAATTTATTAAAGATTCAACAAATAATAAATGTATTTGTAATGTCCCTGTTTTCCGGCTCTCTTAAGGAATAATCACTATTTTAATTATTTAATGTTACTAGGCAAAAAGTGCAAAGTCAAAAGGGTAATATTAAATAATTATATTAAAAGATTAAAAAGTGACATACTTTAATGATAAATTAATAGTCACTTTATTAATATATCTTCAAAAAGTGACTTAAGTATTAGAGATGTCACATCAAGGGGTCACATCAAGAGGTCACATCAAAGAGTAATATTTGTTGATGTTATAGCAATGGGAGATATCTTTCTCTCAAATTTAAAAAAAGATGGATAAATAATACCAAGGCAAGTTGGACTTGCTATATATAATAATTTTATGAAGAGTCGCCTCGTTTCTTAAAAGAGGCCAACCCAAATGAAGAGTCACCTAGTTTTGTATAAATACAAGGTGATGATCATTCATTTGATCATCAAGTTCATTCATCATAATTCGCATTCCTAGAAGAAGTTCATACTTGAGCAGCAGATCATCATTTTGTAGCAGCAGACTGATTTCAAGGAGAAACATATTCATTTGTATCTTTGCATCTAGGAGAGGTGCTATTATTCATTGTATTAAATTCGGCATTGTGTTGGGCTTGAGTTGTAGGCAGATTTCTGCTCTTATTCCTTCAATATATAAGAGATATATTTGCTGGGTTTTTCTCCCTCGAGTAGGAGGGTTTTCCCAGGGTATCTTGTTGTGTTCATTGTCTTATGTGTTGCATTTTCTGATTGCTTTCATTTCTGATCCTAAATCTAACATGGTATCAGAGCAGGTCTAAGAAAAGATTTGATCAGATTTTTTTAAGCAATCAAGTCAACTTTTCATCTAGGGCAAATTTTGAAGTATCGCAGATCTAAGGTTCAAATTATTTCTAGCCTAAGAGCGGATCTTTGAAGGTGAATTTGTGCGGAAAAAGAAGATGGTGTGCAGTGTCAAGGTAGAAGATAGGCTTGATGGAGCTTCAAACTTCAACTCTTGGAAACCCAAGGTACTCATTGCATTAGAGGAGAATGATCTTCTTGATTTCGTGGAAAGTGATATGCCGGAGCCTTTCGATGATACTGAGAAAATCCAGTGGAAGAAAAATGTCACGAAGGCTAGAAAGATCATGATAGACTCTCTAATGAATCACCTACTACCAATCATCTTCAAGTTGAAGACAGCTAAAGAAATGTTTGATACTCTAAAAGGATTGTATGAGATCAACAACACCAGCAGATCCCTTGCTTTGAGACAACAACTTCACCATGTCAAAATGGCTAAGGATGATTCAGTCATCTCATTCTTTATGAAGGTTGTTGATTTGAGAGATCAGTTGAGCACTATTGGGGATATAATTGCAGACGGAGATCTTGTTATGTTGGCACTAAATGGTCTTCCTCAATCTTGGGAACCCTTTATTCAAAGCATCAGTGGGAGATCCACATTGCCCAGATTTGATCGTCTTCAAGCTGATTGTATTCAAGAAAAGTCCAGGTTGGCAGCAAGAGGAATTGGGCGAAACTATCATGATGTAGAAAATCAAGTTCTTGCTACACATACTTCTAGAGATAGAGGCAAAGGAAGAAAGAGGAATAGAGATAGAGAATCAGATTTTGCCCCGTAATCGAAGAACAAGAAGGATTTCTCTCACATTCAATGTTTCTAGTGTGACAAGTACGGTCACTTTGCTTGAGATTGCAAATTAAGGTCTACACAACATGTTTCTTCTGTGGAAATTGACATAGGGACATCTCAGAAGGAGCCAAGTTCTAAAGTCAATTCAGAAGGTTTCTTATTCTAAAGTCGATCAGTTTCTTCGAAAAGGAGGAATTAACATTCAGAGGGAGTCTGACAAACCAACAGAGGCAACCTTGGACGAGGAGGTCAGGAGGTTGATGCAAGTACTTGGAGCTTCAGAGGGAGTCACATCATCATGAAGATTTGTTGTAGCATATATTGCTCTGAGACAGAGAAGTATCAGGTGAAAGCCCTTGTAGCGTATATTTCTCTGAGACGGAGAAGTATGAGGTGAAAGCCCTTGTAGTGTATATTTCTCTAAGACGGAGAGATATGACGTGAAAGCCCTTGTAGTGTATATTTCTCTGAGACGGAGAGATATGAGGTGAAAGCCCTTGTAGTGTATATTTCTCTGAGACGATAAGATATGAGGTGAGAGCCCTTGTGAGATATGAGGTGAAAGCCCTTGTAATGTATATTTCTCTGAGACGGAGAGATATGAGGTGAGAGCCCTTGTAGTGTATATTTCTCTGAGACAGAGAAATATGAGGTGAAAGCCCTTGTAGTGTATATTTCTTTGAGACGGAGAAATATGAGGTGCTAGCCCTTGTTCATCTCTATGACTGAGATGAGACGTCATATTGAGAGACTCCATGACGACATCACGTTGAGAGACTCCGTGATGAACCCTCGTACTTGTGTTTCTTTCCGCACATGGGAGTAGCCATGGTGGACGTCATGTTGAGAGACTCCATGACAACATCACATTGAGAGACTTCATGATGAACCTTTGAGTTTTCCACAAATGGGTGTAGCCATTGTGGGCATCATGTTGAAAGACTCCATGATGTGGATATCTAGAAAGATACCTCCCTAGCTAAGCGGGAGTGTTGATGTTATAGCAGAGGGAGATATCTTTCTCTCAAATTTAAAAAATGATGGATAAATAATACCAAGGCAAGTCAGACTTGCTATATATAATAATTTTATGAAGAGTCGCCTTGTTTCTTAAAAGAGGCCAACCCAAATGAAGACTCACCTAGTTTTGTATAAATACAAGGTGATGATCATTCATTTGATCATCAAGTTCATTCATCATAATTCGCATTCCTAGAAGAAGTTCATACTTGAGCAGCAAATCATCATCTTGTAGCAGCAGATCATCATTTTGTAGCAGCAGACCGATTTCAAGGAGAAACATATTCATTTGTATCTTTGCATCTAGGAGAGGTGCTATTATTCATTGTATCAAATTCGGCATTGTGTTGGGCCTGAGTTGTAAGCAGATTTCTGCTCTTATTCCTTCAATATATAAGAGATATATTTGTTGGGTTTTTCTCCCTCGGGTAGGAGGGTTTTCCCAAGGTATCTTGCTGTGTTCATTGTCTTATGTGTTGCATTTTCTGATTGCTTTCATTTCTGATCCTAAATCTAACAATATCAAGGGGTCACATCAAGAGGTCACATCAAAGAATCACATCAAGGGGTCACATCAAGGAATATTAAAATATTCTTCTAAAAGCTTGTTGAACACTTTTCTTGGGTCTTTTTAAAAACTCAAGGAATTCTATATAAAGGGGAGTTGAGAGCTCATTTGAGAGGAGAGCTTGGTTGGGAGAGAAAATTGTTAATGAATTTCAGTCTCATTGAGAGTTTGGTTTTTCAGGGGCTTTGAGGATGAAATCCCTCTTGGCTTACAATCTCTTCGTTGTTGCAAAATACAATTAGGAGATTTAATGGTGTTTTCAGCCAGGAAACACATTGGTGTTTAACGGAGATAATTCTGAAGGCTGAAGCTGCAAATCTGTTTGTCTGAGAAGCTAAGTAATTTATGCAATAGCTAATGTATTATTGCATGTTTCTGAATTATTGCAATAGTTAATTTATTATTGCAAGGATTTGAATAATTGCAATAGCTGATGTATTATTGCAATTCTGAATAAGGGTTTTTGAATTATTGCAATAGTAAACCTATTATTGCAATAAGGGTTTCTAAATAATGCAATAGTTGATTTATTATTGTGTTCTATTGCGAAGGCTTCTAAAGGATGAATTTGAGATCATTGTTCAAATTTAGGAAGAGGGTTTGAATTGAAATTCAACCTACTACTACAATGACGCTACAATACTAAAAACAATGATGTGAACAGTGTCATGACCAGCAATTCCCAGTCTTGGCAAGTTATTTCAGGTCTGAAAGATATCATTCTATCTCTTAATCTTTTGTTGACTATCAGTCCATGTATTTCTAAGTCATTTGTGAGTGGAAATCTGATTGTATAAATGCATGAACAACTCAGAAAGCGTTGTGTTAAGTCTGAAACTTCATGTAGTTGTTATTATATTTCTGAATGCTCAGACTTGTATCTCTAGCTGTTATACATGCTCAGAATTTTTGTAAGGGACTACTGTTAATTTACTGAGTGTGCATGTTGAAAGAGACGTCTGTAATATCATCTTAGAAGTAAATGTAAAAGTCTGAAAAAAGTCTTGAAGTTATTTACTGTTTGGAGAGTTCATGACAGTCCTATATATGAGCATTGAGACACCTAGAACGTTCTTAAGATGGCATGCTGTTCAATCATTGCTAGCTAGGTTCATGTTCTTGATTTCTGAGACATTTTATGAGCTTGCAACATTCTGATATAAATTTCTGAACATTGATGTGCCAGCCAAATAGTCATATTTATGTCCAGAATTATCATAGGATTTTCTTATCAATGCCATGCTTTCATGTACTTGAATGTAATCATTTATAAGTCTTTGCTGCTATGAAAGTTTAGTTAATACCATATCTCTCAATTGGGTCCATCAACCAAAAAATTTCTACTCCTCCCGGAAAGGAACATTGCAGCATGCAAAGTGTTTCACAAAATGTCAAACAACACAAATTGAAAATTTCCATTCAAATTGGCAAGGGACGCTACATTATTTTGGTGGTGTGTGCAATGTGAAATATCCGAAGATATTGGTGCTGTGTGTGCAAAGTGTCTAGATGGGAATTTTGTGTCGTGGATGCATGTGAAGCAAGGAAGAATTAAATTAAATTAAATATTAATATTATTAAATTTGTTGGCTGAGTGGTACCCAGCCATACCATTCACGAGCTCCTCAAAAAGGTACCGTACACTTCCTATATTCTTCACCAATGAGGAATCGATGCATGAAGAAGGCATTAGGCCTTAGTTCCAACACAGCCACAAAGAGAGTATTAAAAGTCAACACAACTTCAAAGAGGAGTTGCAATATTTAATAAAGCTGGCGTACCATTTTCAAAGGCAGCCGTACCATTTGGAAGGTATCCGTACAGCTATGAAGGAGGGATGAGAGTATTGGGGAATTGCCGATTGGTCTAAATTTCTGCTCTTCATAGGTCAGTAGAAAAATGAATTTATTAATATTTAAATGTTTATGTGGTTTTTATGAGGAATTTTTGAATATTGCATACTACAACAGTAATGTATAGTTTTATCATGGGTTAATTACTATGTTACCGGGTTCGCTGCCTGCAGGGCCGGATCTGAGTTCGGGTTTGGTTCCTCTATGGGTTTGTACAGAGAAGTTTTTAGTTTAAGGGTTTTAGCATTTATTAATGACATTCATCAAAATAAAGAGCATTTGTGTCAATTAGGTTTTGACTACAATTTGTTTCTTTTTATTTAAAATCGTGACTGCGCTCTTTGAATTAAGATTCATTTCAAGTTGCCTCTTCATTTGCTTGCTGCCTCTGCCAAGTTGTGCTAAAGAAGTCTCTGATTTTTGTGCAATTTGATTACTATTTTCAAAAATATTGCATGAGTTTCAAATATTTCAGCAAACACTAATGTTGTTGATTTTATGGTGGTTTTATTGTTTATATGATGCTATGTGATATTCTAATCCTAATTCATGCTTCTAGGCTGCATGCATATAATTTTTACATGTTTTTTGTACTAACGAACCTAGACCCCCCCCTCAAAAAATTTAGCCAAACCCACAAACCGAACCCGAACCCGAACCAGAACCAGAACCATAACCCGCAGCTTAGGTTAATTATGTACCACAATCAATAATTTGTGAATAAAAAAGTTAGTTGCAATATCTGGGGTTGAGAAATTTATTTTTTGTGATAATATGCTGAGTTGACATTGGCTGCAAACTGTTTGACGAAATGCCTGTCAAGCAAAATTTTTGAAATTGGCCAATTTGATTAAAATATTCCGGTAGGGGTTCTTACGTAAAACCTTCAAAACATTTTCAACAAGCTATATGCTATCTGGTTCTGTTTTAAATATTTAATTTTGCCTGGTCAGTACACTCCAGACCTGTGCTTGGTTTTGATGGAATATGCACGCTAATCTCATTGCTCAAAGTTTGTTGAAAATTTGGAAGTCCTAGATATTAAGTCCTCTCAATGCAATCTGTTATGTTAATTTTTGCCAAAGAATTGAGGGATATTTAATTGATCCTATATGCCATTCCATAAGAATCTATATTGGATATAATCAGACCTCTTCAAAATGTAGCACCTGAACTAGTGTGTGTAGGTAAAATGGAGTAACGTGCACTATTGCTACTGATTTGATCATGATTTCATTCTAGGAATCTCTAGTTAGGGTAAAATCTGTGACTACAACTTACATGAGCTAATAATAAATCATAACATATTCATTAGGAGTAATTAAGAATGAAATTCCCATGTTACCAGAATCCGCTGTTTTCTATCCACATTTTACATTTCTGCCTATTCATCTTACTTCAGCTAAACAGAAATTAATAATTAAAAAGAGGAGGAAAAATTGAGATATAATGTACCTTCTTTTCAGCTTCCTCCATTGCCTTGAAACTTTTCACTGCCCTTTGCAGAGCCTTCTGTGCATTATTTCGATTCCAAAAGGATGCAAACTTATATTTAGCCCTTCCTGGCATGGAAAGAAAAGAAAATCTCCATATCATCATCAAATCATTCTAAGGCAACCGTCCAAAACTTATATAATGTTCCACTCTTTTTCATTAAATAAATGTTCAGAAAGCTTCTGCAGTTTTCTAAAGTATCTAACAAACATCCATTCCCGGATTATTACAAGAATCCATATAATCAGGTTTACATACATACAAATGATTAAAATGAATTACAAAGGATAAATAGTCAACCACATTGGATCTCAAAATCATACATTCCATACGCTAAGATCATATGCATCCGAACTGGTGAAAATAATAAAATCAATATATAAAAATATTTATGCTTTTTCTTCAACACCACCATGTCATACTAATCATTTGTTTGCTGCATCTAAACTCTCATTTCCTCCCAAAATTAAACTAAAGAAGAAACAGAAAAACTAGTATAAAACAAATCCAATAGAAATGAATTAGTATTATCATAGATGAGTCGCACATTTCACTAGGAAGCATATCTGGAGGATTTAGATATTTCAAATACAAGGCTATATTACAATCACAAGGCAAGTATTTTGCATTTACTACTGACCTGTAATGTCCCCTTCTCATCACTAATCAGTTCAAGAGCTCACCAGCCTATTCCAGAAGCCATAGGCTTGTTGAGGTGAAATTTGGGTTTCCCTTGTTGGAGGTTTTCTTGGCATTTCTCTGAATTTACTATTTATAGTAAGTTCTATTTTTGGCAGTATCTCAGTGGCAGCATCTTAATGAGTTTCCTCTTCAGTTGGAGCAATAAGGTGTTTTCAGTTCTAGCTTTGAAAACCTTATTTGGTGATAATTTGAATTAAAGGCATTAATGTTATATTTTTCAATTGACCCCTTGGCCTAGTGAAATAACTTAAGTTGTTTTTAAAAGTGGTCTTTGAAGGGTGGGCACTTCATTAAGAGAAATATTTGAAACTTTATTAAACTTAATGCCTTGGGAGTTTGGGCGCCAAAAAGGGACGAGAGAAAATGTTTTAATTTTTAAATGTTACAAAAGAAGAGAAAGGGGTCCCTCCTTCTTGGAGGAGTTACTGAATGCAAAGAGTCACCTGTGATTCTATAAAAGTGAGCCTTGTTCCAGCATTTGATATCTTACATCTTTGCTAATGTTATGCTGTTGGAATGACTGTGTGTATTTCGCTTCGAGGAATGCTTTCCTCCTAACTACAATCCAATTTTGTGTTTGAAAGATAACACCTAGTTGGTCTTATTGTTGCTTCTCATCCAGACTAGTAGATTGAGTCTCATAGATTGAAGATTTTGGAGTTTTTTTCAGATTTTGAGTTGCTGGTGCAGTTATGGTTGAAGGTCGATTTTGCTTGCAGCTCATCACATGAATTTATTTTGGTTGTGGGTAATCTCTTATCATGTTTCTATGCTTTGGGCGACCCTCTCCTCAAGATTTCAGATTTTAATATTGAGTATGTGATTTTATGTGTCCAAATCGCCCCTCAAGAAGGTCGTACCTCTTTATGGTCGCATTGGGATT